>LULA01012871.1:0-69495 GCA_002091835.1 Anopheles maculatus
GTAAGTGAAAGTCTTGCCGAGTGAGGGTTGGGTTGTTTGGTTTAGAGAATGAAATATTTACGCTAATTTGTTTAAAGACGATTTGCAATCAGGGAGAGTCTGTAATTATACATTAGTGTGCTGGAAGGCGAGGTCAATGTGGAAAAGGTCATACCGTTTATATCTTGTTGCGGGGAAATGATGCTGGATTAACCTTTTCTTCCGAGGTGAATCATTCAAATTAACTTTCCGTTCAATTTGTAGTTGAACATTACGTGCTGTCTAATTTTTATTTGACAATCTTGTAATTTATCCCAGGTCCCTCTCTCAGTTTTTAAAGCAAATACTAATTACTGTTAGATATATTTCCTTTTTACACCAGCAATCTTTTGCGTCAAAATATGTCCTTCAAAGTTTACTTCAAGTACTGGATGGCGGAAGATTATCAACCAAAAGGGTCTTTTACTTTAACGATCCGTGCACTAAAATGAAATGACAACCGCTGTGACCCTGTAATCTCAGCAGGTGAACAGCGCATGATTGTGTTTGCTTGTTGTATTTTTGGTACTTTTTTATGACACACCAAAAATTGAAAATCGTCATTCGTCAGTTTATGAATGATCACGAAACATCAAAGACTCGCCGACCGCAAACTTTATCGTGATTGCTGTCTATCAATTTATGGAGGTCAAATTTCGCCTTTCGGCACTCAACATGTTGGATGTGCTCCGAAGAGTGTGTCTCCTCTCAAGTGTTCGTCTCGAGACGGATGACTTTGGTCCCTAAGCGATACGTTCGCGGCAGGGTTAGGGTTATGATGGTTTTATTATTGGTGAAGCCAGTTTCTTGACGTTGCTACAGCCTGAGTATCGTAAATCGTTCGCCCATTCAAAACAATTGACCAGAAATTAATGATCGAAAGATACTTTGTCAGAGCCGCATCACCGCTCACAGCATCCCTCGGCGATGGTCAATGTCATGGTTGAGGCATTGGGGGCTTATGCAAAAAAAGCACTTCTAGCGCGCAGCAGCATAGAGAAAACTTGTTCATGCGAAACTTAATCGAAATTTGTTCAATTGATTTCAATTAGCTCAAATCGGGTCGCACTGGGACCGTCGAATCTACGAGACATATCTGGAGGAACTGTTTCAACCACGACTGGTAACACCGATGACTGTGACGGCACCTTTGTCTGCCCGTGGTTGGTTCCGGTTGCCACGGGACGGAGTGTACCAGACGTACGTGGAGTTCATCGGCACCCAGCTGCCAGACCGCGACGGCATTGATGTCTTTGGACAGCACGAGAACGCAAACATTAAATATTTGAAATCACGCTCCGACTACATGCTGCAGATGCTAACCAGAGTGGCAAAGGACCCGTCACAGCAAGGGCCAGCATCGCAGCAGCACCAGCAACAACCGCAGCAGCGCACCGGACAGGATCATGAGCGCGTAAGTACACTTTCCACATTATAAAAGAAACGTTTACAGAATGAGCATGAAGGTTTCTAGGCATAACATCTTGCCTTTTTTTATTTGCTTAGTCGGCAGGGGACGCCAATCTGTGTTTTTAGCTTTGCTTTTTCCTCTTTACAATTTTCAGAATTGGTTTCTAGTAAAGTACAAGACGTGTTACACATTTACACATTTGACATACTATTTTAAAAATAAAATCTCAAACACTTGTATGAAAGCGAACGAGTTCAGAATTAATATTCAATTATAGTATTGTTTCATATTTCTAATAAGACTGGTAATATGTGATACGCATGATCTAGAATGCCTCGAAGCTATCAATACTTATCCTACGATAACATTTGCAATAGAATACTTAATTGTTCAAGAAAAATGGGTTAAATACTTGAACAGTATAATACGGATTTAAAATGGTTAGTCGATCCCTGCACGATAAGTGTAGCACAACGAACAAAAGAAAGATTGTATCGAAAAAAGCGTACAGTTGCACAGAGCGAAAACGACCAGCAAACACATCCTCGCCAGTGCACATACGCTTAGTTTTCGTTACAGTTTTTCTTCCTTAAACAAACGATCTGCATTTTTTCATATTGTTTCTCTATCTTTCTCTCTCTCCGTACTTTATCCACTCCAACGCAGACAGAGCAAACAATCTCGGACCTCTTATCGACACTTCCTGTTTACCTGGACTACGAGAATGCGCTCCGTATTGTGGGTGCCGGTGCAAACAGAACGCCCGTTTCCGATGCACTGCTGGCGGAGGTTCGCACCTACAATGCCATCCTTAGCCGGGTCCAGTCCGACTGTCACTGTCTCGCCCGGATGCTGACGGGTGCAACGAACGAACTGTTGGATGAAGATACGGACAGGTGGAGCGTACTGTTGGGAGCACTGCAGATAAATAAGGTTCCCGAATGTTGGGCCCAAAGTGGTGAAGCAGAAACGAGCCGCCGTGTGACTGAGATTCGTGTGTCACTGTCCGACTGGGTGCTGCAGCTAAGGGAGCGCATTCGATACTTCCGACGGTGGACCGAAACGGGTCAGCTTCCGGTGGAGATTCTGTTGGGACGCTTCAACGATCCGAACCGTTTCCTGAACGGTGTACTGCAGGTAGGTGAACTTGAGTGTTTGATTAGAATGCGTAAAGAGAGAGGTGAAGATGTTTCTGTTTTTTTGCTTCCAATTGGTTTAGCTCCACGCTAAAGCTTACGGAATTCCGTTCGAAGAATTACGGTGGGATTTTTCAATTTATACCACGAACAAACCGTTGGAGCGTATTCCGATACAGGACGGTTTCATTGCTTGGGGACTGCACTTGGAGAACGGTAGCTGGGATTGGGAGAAGCAAACACTTACCCTACCGGACATTTTGGAGATGACTTGTCCTATGCCACCGGTAGCTTTTCGACCTGTTCGAAGATCTGCTGAAATGGGAGAAATATCCGAAAGCTTACCGTTCTACGAATGTCCCATATTTTACAGTCCGGAGCGAAGTGAAGATGCATTCATTTTAGCTCTTCCACTGCCTGCCGGTGAGCAACAGGATGCACAGGCCTGGGCCATGTTCAATACCGCTTTGTTGCTAAATGATTAGAGAAGTCCGGAAGGAAAAACGAAAAACGAGAGAGTGTTTTGTGTTGAAGTGCGATCCAATTGTTTGTTTATTTTTATTTTAAAAATTAGCTCATTAAAGAAATCGGACCTTTCGGTGATTTAAAATCTAGGAGAGCGTACACAAGTAGTCGTCAGATGGGAACAAGCGTTTACGTTTGTAGGGCTTCGCGGTTGGGCGGTGTGCGTATGATTAATGAACTTGTTTGCTTGCTTGCTTGTTGCTGTCGGTTGATGTGTTGACCGTTACAATCTCCTAACGCCGGCCAGCATTTATTACCGGTTGCGGCAATGGACAGCGTAGAATTCAATTCGTTCTTACGATACGTAGTGGTAAAGTATAAGAGTAGTAATACTATCAATCTTAAGTGACTAGCATCTATCCTTAATGTGTAATTGAAGCTGCAAAACGTAAGGCCCTAGCGCTGTTGTGTTCTTTCGCATTGTTGTTTGTTTCGCTTTCGCTCTACTCTAAATAGCCATTCGAAGCTTAACGCACTCCTACAGTGACACACCGTCTGTGGCTGTTCGATCGTACCATAATTGTATATATACTGCTTGCTATTGGGTTTTTTTTTTGCTGGATAGCCTAATTGATAGCCACCGCACGGCTTGAGGCTTGAGAAGAGGCGTTTGGGGGAGGGCATTATTGGAATAAGCTCGATGGTTTGTTGATACAAGTAGCGAAGCTGTGTGGGTGGGAGGGCCCAGTAAAACAGCATCGACAAAACGATGATAGATCTCTGAATTGTGGTTAACTAACAGATTAACATTAACGAGCATAGGATTAAATAGAAAAATGGAAGATGAACATAACTTTCTCTCCTACTCTCTTTCTCTCTCTCTCTCCATCTGGCTGGTACACGCTAGGGTTCTAATCAGCTTTTTGCTATGTACACATACTCGTCTAAACGTCCACGGCTAAACACTAAACTCAACTACCTAGAGTGCGATTTAATATAGGTCCTATAAGTATGTAGCTCCTAAATCGCCCAATAATCCTTTCCAAAGCTGCCGGCAGTACACGAGTACACGTGTGTATGTGTGTATTCAATCTATTTCCAGCGAAATAACGCAAGAAGTTCGTTACTGTGCGGCTACTAGTGCTTCCAAGATTGTCGGTTACCACCATTTCCTTAAAGAACAATCACAAATTGTGTATTCGTGTGTTTGTGTTGTGTATGTATTGTTTGTGAGAGTTTACGGTGTGATTGAGCAACTAAGGCTAGGTTATGATATTTGCTAAACATGGCAGGGACACCGCAACAGGGTCCCAATAATACACCTGCCGGGAATAGAATTTCACATTTCTTTCGGTATGTTTGCACTGGAAAACCCGAATGAAATGGAAACATCCCCCTATACTAACTCTTCGCTACTACCTCGCACAGTCGTCGCACGTCTTCTAGATTCTAGTTAGAAATACAAAAACTGAAATCTTCTTGCACTCGATGGTATGGCGGCCCTTGTATTCGGCAGTACAGCTACTGCACACGTGCGGATGTGCACACAATTTAGCTCCAATGTTTTGGTAACGTTGTACGAACTGATTGACTCTCTCAAGCTTCTTGCGCTCGCGACGCGTGTCTGTTCTCGACCCTTGCTGACACGATCGCCGCTTGGGCAGAAAGGGTTCCATGAAGTTTAGCCAGCGGCTCTCTTCACCGGTACTGCGGGAAATGTTCGTTCATCTTATCGCTCTTCTTCGGACATCTTCCCTCGTGCCGGTTGTACATGCCGTACTCACAGTGTGGGACATTACACTTTTTACTCCGGATGCATCTGTTGAGAAGGATAACATTTAATTATATACAATGTCTCTACAAACGTTGGGAATGTCCTTCAAGAAAAGCTGGCTGCTTATGTTTGACACAACGGGAAGCGCAGGAATTAAATTCCAGAATAGCTACTTACTTTCTCGTTTCCATCGAAAAGTTCTCAAAGCCCTGCTTAAACCGAATGCAGTCCTGATCACTCGACAGACAGTCACAATAGCACTGGGACTCGTTGTCGAACACCGACTTATAATGGAGTGGACATGTGCAGCTGTTGGTGATCCTGCTAGAAGCACCACTAGAGCCTCCACTTCCTTCCGCACTGTTCTGCTCCAACGAATTCTGTATCTGGAGTCTATTACCACCGTACACCGAATCCAACTGCACGCAATGGCACTCCGTGTGGTTGGTAAAGGTAAGCGTAGTTACCGTGTTCTGCTGTCGAGGTCCTACGTTTTTCACCTGAAACAATGAAACAACCACACCGTGCGAAAGAGAGTGAAGGATTAACGTCATTTGCAGTACAAATAGTTGCACTCGGAGTCACAACAAAAGCTGGAAGATGGGTATTTGTTTGCTCCACTACTTACGGAGGTATCATTACTCACATAGAAGAACAGCTTGACTTCGGCCGTCGATTTAGGAGCGCATGTAAGCGGAGGCATACAGCACCCGGTATCGTCCTCGCACCGATGCAGAATCGTACAGTGAGGTGTGAAGATCTTTGTCCTATCGTTTGACGCTGGCACAATTTTTGGACGCGGCACCTGACATTTGCCTTCCGTATGCATCCGATCGAGGTGTTTCATTGCTTCGCGCCGTGCGTGTTGAATGTTGTTGTACGCACTGTACGATCGTTCTACGGCGTCTTTGGTACCGAAGTTTGCCTGCTTGTAATCGGTGAGTGATTCGTAACGATTGGGGTAGCTCTGAAAGTAAAGATAAAAGAGCGCAAGTTGTAAATCATACAAAGAAATCATTTTAAATCCTCTGTAATCGTCCCCGTAGTCGAGTGTTACGACGAGTCCTCCAAAGTTCGGTCCACAGTTTCGACAACTTTATTCAGACCATCTCCCCCCTTCTTCGCACGACCCTAATCACACACACACAAATGGGATGTTAAATTAAGTTAATCTAGTAACCATTTTCACCTCACACCTTCACCGATTCAGCGAAGGTATCGTCGTGAGGTAGGTGTATCCGGATGACGACAACGATCACGACAGCACCACCAGGTGTTCGAAATAGGTCCGTCCACGCCACGTTTGACATCATCCAGTGAACAATTAATCACTGATTATGGTATGATGCGTTGTCCAAATTCATTCAAGCAATTGGATGCACATTTTACGGCAGATAGTGTGGAGTTTGAATGGGCTCCATTCAGTCAGAAGGTCTCACACCGCCGCATCATTCGAAGTTTGATGTGATTCTCATAAATATTTATACCACGTCGCATGGTGCATTATTCGTCGCTCGTTTCGTAGCAACCACAACCATCATGCCAATAAATCCTTTCACCCGAGCGGAGGACCACTATGCTGCTTGGCCACATCGCTGCCAGCAAGCAGTTCGTATCGTCTTTCAAAATTTGATCGTTTTCGACACAAATTTTGAAGGGCCCACCAATGATGATGGGCTGAAATTGATATTAGCTTTAATATTCCCACGCCTGTAGCAGCGAAGAAAATGTCACTGGTGGATGGTTTCGATTGAATGGATTTTACTTATCGAAAAGTGTTTTCATCTCTTCCGTGTAACAGCTTCCGCGTGTCTTGTGTTGCTGTCCGAGAGCACGGTTGTACTTCATTTAGGGCGTCGTTTACCAGAACCGGCTCGGTGCTTACTGTGCGTTTGTTAATTAGCATGTCTTTTACCACGCTTGTGGCCGTCGTTTGGTCGACCACCGGTGAAAGTATGTGTGTGTGTGTGTTTTTACGTTGCAACTTAATCCGTGGCCAACTTTATCAGACGCTGGTTAAGCGGCGGTATCACCGGCGACGAGAACGGGGTGCTAAAGAACTGGTAAGATTAACCGTGTCTAGGGGATTAAATTAGCGAACCAAGTCAAGAAGTTGTCCCACAACGGTACACAATTTTAAGAGGAGACTAAATAAATCGGTCGTAAATACGTACGGCAACCGGCACCGAATTGGCCTGTGCAGCAGTGTAGAGTATGTTGGGGCAAAGGCAGATGTGTACCCAAGAAGGGAATTCATTTCTATTCAGTAGCATATTTATTATTTGAGCTAGAAATGTACAAAATTTAGTTAATTTAATTATGCCACAAATACTGAATTAAATCCGAATTATATTTTAAATTATGAAGAATTCTTCAGCTTTAAATTCAAATTTGTGATGCAAAGTTTCATACATCCACGAGTCGCCTTAATCTGCTTTTGCTCGCTACGTCTTTCCAGCCATTATGAAAACGTTATTTAGTATGAAAAATTTACGTTACAAATAAGTTGATTAAGTAATCGATGTTATGTTTTACACATCGACCCTTATTACGAAAGAATTTTCTTTGATTTGGTAACTTCAAATTAATGTTTTGAGAACGAAAATGTCAAATCAATTATTAGTTCCCACTGGGCCAAATTGTACGAATAAGCAAGCTGTCAAACAGATCAGCCTATGATTTCCATGTGTGGATATGTGCGTCGCCACGAGTGTGTGTGTCAGTCAGTTGTAATCGTATGCTCGACTTGTGTAGTTTTGTACCTAGTGTGATTTGGCAAAGGGAAGCTTTGGAATGATCTGTTGAACTACAAACCGAAAATGAGGAACCTGCTGCTGAGAATGATTGTTTACCTATGAGTAAGTACAATCATACAGACTGAAAGAAACGCTTGATTTCCTAACATTTCGATATGCGGTATTGATGTACTTTTAAAACAATTTCAGACCCGAATGAAGCATCCAGATCTCGGCGAAGGCGATGATTCGACGAGTCAACATGATGCTGAAGAAGAGACAACATCTTCCCGCGGTCTGAGACACACCGTGGACCGGAACATGGAGCATTACAATTTGCCACAACAACATGCCAACTACGATCATCGGTGAACACATCGACGTAGTGAAAATGGAATCGAAAATACCTAAAAAATGTTTGTATGTATAGACATGTATAGTAATTCAAATGCAAAATGTAAATAAATAATATATATATTCACTAAATCGCTTGAATTAATTAATTTTAGAAAGAAAAACATATTATAAAAACCTTGAAGGATAACAACCTTGGGTTCGGATTTTGACAGCCGAATTGTACGAATAGATCTTCTTGTTCGTACATCTATACGTACAACTTGTAACAACCCTAATCGGTATACTTTTAAGGTTTTTGTGCCGCCAGGGTTATGAGCGAGTCACAGGGTTTTCCTTGTGTATTTTACATTTTTCATAGAATATTCTTTGTGAATGCGATATTATTGATCGATCAGTTAAGTTTAATCGAGTAGAAGTTTTCGCTTTTTCTTCTCTGGCTCTACAACCTCAGTAAGTCTTGGTCTTGGCCTGCTATATCCAGCTTTCTATGACTTGGTTTTACCCGTAGCCGGGTAGTCAGTCCTTCGTACGGGGACTCCGCCATCGTATACACCACCGGGCCACCCCGTAGAAGTAGAAGTTTCAGTTAAATATAATTGAGTGTCTATTTTATTTATATTTCATTGGAAATTATTTTACTATTTGTCGCTTTAGATGAACAAAGTCATGGCCGAAAAATATATAAAATAACTTCGACTAAAGATGGGTCACATGCCGTACTCACAGTGTGGGACATTACACTTTTTACTCCGGATGCATCTGTTGAGAAGGAGAAGGATAACATTTAATAATATACAATGTCTCTACAAACGTTGGGAATGTCCTTCAAGAAAAGCTGGCTGCTTATGTTTGACACATCGGGAAGCGCAGGAATTAAATTCCAGAATAGCTACTTACTTTCTCGTTTCCATCGAAAAGTTCTCAAAGCCCTGCTTAAACCGAATGCAGTCCTGATCACTCGACAAACAGTCACAATAGCACTGGGACTCGTTGTCGAACACCGACTTATAATGGAGTGGACATGTGCAGCTGTTGGTGATCCTACTAGAAGCACCACTAGAGCCTCCACTTCCTTCCGCACTGTTCTGTTCCAACGAATTCTGTATCTGGAGTCTATTGCCACCGTACACCGAATCCAACTGTACGCAATGGCACTCCGTGTGGTTGGTGAAGGTAAGCGTAGTTACCGTGTTCTGCTGTCGAGGTCCTACGTTTTTCACCTGAAACAATGAAACAACCACACCGTGCGAAAGAGAGTGAAGGATTAACGTCATTTGCAGTACAAATAGTTGCACTCGGAGTCACAACAAAAGCTGGAAGATGGGTATTTGTTTGCTCCACTACTTACGGAGGTATCATTACTCACATAGAAGAACAGCTTGACTTCGGCCGTCGATTTAGGAGCGCATGTAAGCGGAGGCATACAGCACCCGGTATCGTCCTCGCACCGATGCAGAATCGTACAGTGAGGTGTGAAGATCTTTGTCCTATCGTTTGACGCTGGCACAATTTTTGGACGCGGCACCTGACATTTGCCTTCCGTATGCATCCGATCGAGGTGTTTCATTGCTTCGCGCCGTGCGTGTTGAATGTTGTTGTACGCACTGTACGATCGTTCTACGGCGTCTTTGGTACCGAAGTTTGCCTGCTTGTAATCGGTGAGTGATTCGTAACGATTGGGGTAGCTCTGAAAGTAAAGATAAAAGAGCGCAAGTTGTAAATCATACAAAGAAATCATTTTAAATCCTCTGTAATCGTCCCCGTAGTCGAGTGTTACGACGAGTCCTCCAAAGTTCGGTCCACAGTTTCGACAACTTTATTCAGACCATCTCCCCCCTTCTTCGCACGACCCTAATCACACACACACAAATGGGATGTTAAATTAAGTTAATCTAGTAACCATTTTCACCTCACACCTTCACCGATTCAGCGAAGGTATCGTCGTGAGGTAGGTGTATCCGGATGACGACAACGATCACGACAGCACCACCAGGTGTTCGAAATAGGTCCGTCCACGCCACGTTTGACATCATCCAGTGAACAATTAATCACTGATTATGGTATGATGCGTTGTCCAAATTCATTCAAGCAATTGGATGCACATTTTACGGCAGATAGTGTGGAGTTTGAATGGGCTCCATTCAGTCAGAAGGTCTCACACCGCCGCATCATTCGAAGTTTGATGTGATTCTCATAAATATTTATACCACGTCGCATGGTGCATTATTCGTCGCTCGTTTCGTAGCAACCACAACCATCATGCCAATAAATCCTTTCACCCGAGCGGAGGACCACTATGCTGCTTGGCCACATCGCTGCCAGCAAGCAGTTCGTATCGTCTTTCAAAATTTGATCGTTTTCGACACAAATTTTGAAGGGCCCACCAATGATGATGGGCTGAAATTGATATTAGCTTTAATATTCCCACGCCTGTAGCAGCGAAGAAAATGTCACTGGTGGATGGTTTCGATTGAATGGATTTTACTTATCGAAAAGTGTTTTCATCTCTTCCGTGTAACAGCTTCCGCGTGTCTTGTGTTGCTGTCCGAGAGCACGGTTGTACTTCATTTAGGGCGTCGTTTACCAGAACCGGCTCGGTGCTTACTGTGCGTTTGTTAATTAGCATGTCTTTTACCACGCTTGTGGCCGTCGTTTGGTCGACCACCGGTGAAAGTATGTGTGTGTGTGTGTTTTTACGTTGCAACTTAATCCGTGGCCAACTTTATCAGACGCTGGTTAAGCGGCGGTATCACCGGCGACGAGAACGGGGTGCTAAAGAACTGGTAAGATTAACCGTGTCTAGGGGATTAAATTAGCGAACCAAGTCAAGAAGTTGTCCCACAACGGTACACAATTTTAAGAGGAGACTAAATAAATCGGTCGTAAATACGTACGGCAACCGGCACCGAATTGGCCTGTGCAGCAGTGTAGAGTATGTTGGGGCAAAGGCAGATGTGTACCCAAGAAGGGAATTCATTTCTATTCAGTAGCATATTTATTATTTGAGCTAGAAATGTACAAAATTTAGTTAATTTAATTATGCCACAAATACTGAATTAAATCCGAATTATATTTTAAATTATGAAGAATTCTTCAGCTTTAAATTCAAATTTGTGATGCAAAGTTTCATACATCCACGAGTCGCCTTAATCTGCTTTTGCTCGCTACGTCTTTCCAGCCATTATGAAAACGTTATTTAGTATGAAAAATTTACGTTACAAATAAGTTGATTAAGTAATCGATGTTATGTTTTACACATCGACCCTTATTACGAAAGAATTTTCTTTGATTTGGTAACTTCAAATTAATGTTTTGAGAACGAAAATGTCAAATCAATTATTAGTTCCCACTGGGCCAAATTGTACGAATAAGCAAGCTGTCAAACAGATCAGCCTATGATTTCCATGTGTGGATATGTGCGTCGCCACGAGTGTGTGTGTCAGTCAGTTGTAATCGTATGCTCGACTTGTGTAGTATTCTACCTAGTGTAATTTGGCAAAGGGAAGCTTTGGAATGATCTGTTGAACTACAAACCGAAAATGAGGAACCTGCTGCTGAGAATGATTGTTTACCTATGAGTAAGTACAATCATACAGACTGAAAGAAACGCTTGATTTCCTAACATTTCGATATGCGGTATTGATGTACTTTTAAAACAATTTCAGACCCGAATGAAGCATCAGATCTCGGCGAAGGCGATGATTCGACGAGTCAACATGATGCTGAAGAAGAGACAACATCTTCCCGCGGTCTGAGACACACCGTGGACCACAACATGGAGCATTACAATTTGCCACAACAACATGCCAACTACGATCATCGGTGAACACATCGACGGAGTGAAAATGGAATCGAAAATGCCTAAAAAATGTTTGTATGTATAGACATGTATAGTAATTGAAATGCAAAATGTAAATAAATAATATACATTCACTAAATCGCTTGAATTAAATAATTTTAGAAAGAAAAACATATTATAAAAACCTTGAAGGATAACAACCTTGGGTTCGGATTTTGACAGCCGAATTGTACGAATAGATCTTCTTGTTCGTACACCTATACGTACAACTTGTAACAACCCTAATCGGTATACTTTTAAGGTTTTTGTGCCGCCAGGGAACGAAACGAAAGTGTCAGATCGGTACGACAAAGAACGGAACGGAACGAAAGTATCGGATCGGAACGAAAATGAACGGAACGGAACGAAAGTGTCGGATCGGAACGAAAAGGAACGAAAGTATCGGAACGGTACGAAAAGGAACGAAAGTATCGGAACGGTACGAAAAGGAACGAAAGTATCGGAACGGTAAGAAAAGGAACGAAAGTATCGGAACGGTAGACTCCGCCATCGTATACACCACCGGGCCACCCCGTAGAAGTAGAAGTTTCAGTTAAATATAATTGAGTGTCTATTTTATTTATATTTCATTGGAAATTATTTTACTATTTGTCGCTTTAGATGAACAAAGTCATGGCCGAAAAATATATAAAATAACTTCGACTAAAGATGGGTCTCCGTGCCCCTTTATGCTCTACACCACATTTCTCTAAATTACATCGAAAATGTCACCAATCTTTCTAGCCCCTGCGTTTCGACTATGCTGTTCAGACTTGGCTCGGTTAGATCCCAATACTTTCGCTACCAGCAATAAACTTTCGCTTTATTGCTAGCTGTTTAACCACCCCGACCGAAGGGATTAAGAGACGTACTAGGATACTAAGAGACGTAAGAAGGATACTTCTTGATCTTAGGCTTAGTGAGCATTCCTGTCCGAAGAAAGTGCTCCAATTCTGCCGATGACAGAGAATTGATTTAAATAGTGCGAAAGTGTATTTTAACACCACCGAGCTTCTATTCCTGAACGGCGTGTGGCCCCACTGAACACAAAAAAGCGTAAATAGTTGCAAACACTTATGTGCGGGGTGTTGTAATGGATAGGGTAGACAAGAACACTTCCTCGATATGGGCAAACGATACAACTTTATGCGATTGGTTAATGCCGGAAAGTGTAACCATTTCCTTGGAACATTTTACGACACTGAACGCCACCAGCGAGCGCACACCCTGCTACGGCAAATGGACATTTAATGCATTCGCAGAAGCGCTCGTACAACATTTTCTGCTAGCAATATCTATGGCAATTGTGTGGCTGTGGCCTGTCCTACGACCGTACTGCACATATTACAGTAAGCGACTCATATTTTCATCCACTGTGGATCCCGGTGCTTTGTCTCCATCATTAGTCGTTATCGTTTGTTTTACTCATACTTGTCACGCAACCCGCGCACAAATAGATAGCATTTTCCAATTCCCTTTGGCCACTGGGGAAGACTTGCCTGGCCCATCACCCATCGTTCATGACATCGGTGAGACGTTGCGCTGGCATGACAAACACACAAAAAAGTGCACTCTTTTGCCCTCGGTGTATTGGTCCCTGGTAAAGGAAGGCAAGCTAGCAAAAAGATGCACCAGAACCATCACCACCAGGAGGGTGTCCACCGATCCAATCGACGTCGGTTGACCCTTGCGGCGATGCGTCGTAAAACATATTACGGGGCTTTATGGGTGCTTTGCAGCATTAATATTCCACGCGCGCTGCTCGTCTTCTGCCAAACGACCAAGAGTGTCCGTGCCAGCCACAACAAAAAACAGAGTGGCTGACTCATCCTACTTAAAGCCAGCGGATGACGGTGGTAGGGTGCATAAGGTCTCAGGGTTTTTTTTGGTGGACCGGTGTGATCACCGGTTAACCTTGCTTGTAACGAAGGGGTGTGAATCTGAGTTGGTGAGGTTGGGTTGCCAGCCCTTAAAGCTATTTTCGAGATGTTCGTTCGACCATCGAATCGGTTCTACGTGCAGTGAATATATTCGTCAAAAAATGCAATTTCTTGTGGCTTTGGGGCAAACCAAGAACTGCAAGCCAAAGTTCTTACCAGAAAGTGTCAATGCACGATGTTCGCCCGTTCGTTACATTCACCACAAGCCAATACAACACTGGTAAACAAACAACAACAACCCTGGTGGAGCAGATACCTTGATCTTGCGTCTTGTGCTGGTGGTGGATGCATGTTTGTGGAGATCGTCGAACCGTCAGGCCAGACTGCAACCAGACGCACGACGGTGATTCGCTTCCGTTCCATCTGTTTTGTGGTTTTTTTTTTCTTGTGCCCTACTTCGATATGAACCATGGATGTATGTCCATCCATCGCTCCTCTGCCCTTCTCTTGTGGTTCTTGTTGGGCGTACCGATTTGTCATTATTTTCACACGCAAGCAAATGATCCCTGCTTGCTTGCTGCACGCCTTTGTACACACTCGTCTATGAACCACAAAGCGGTTGTGGTTGGGAAATTCATTTACCATCGATCCAAGCGGATCGGTCTATCAAGCGCGTTGTAGGGTCAAACCTTGTGTTGCGACTTCAGTTCTTCCATATTCTATTTTAGGGAGTGTTTTGATTATATATTTTGTTTAATTAAATTGAAAATGCATTCATTTATTCTATCAATTTAACTTTTCTGTCTAATGTTTTAATTATTTATTAATACGAGTAATGATTGAGCCAATTGGTCTGTAATTATAATTAATTAAAAAATCAAATAACCTATTTACTGCCTTGCAAGGAAAAATCTTTATGATTGAAACTAAAATTAGTCAAGCCCAAGTATTCTTAAATAAAATACAAGTTTTTCTTGGTAGACAATGAAGGTCGATCACTTGAAACATGATCAACCTTCAATTCTTACCGATATAAACATGTATTTTTTATACCACCTTAGTGCCATAATATGCAATTTACTAAGGATTACGGTCAAGTTGGTTAACAATTTTCATAATCACAACAAAGCTATTATGAACATTCAAACTGTATGACTCTAGGTGCACCACACGGCACACGGAATTGGAAACCTTAAAAGTAAATTTATCAACGAGCCTTGCAACGAGCTTGTAATTCGCCTGACAAATCGCCTACAGTCACGCAATCCACATGACAAAGTGATCTTTTTTAAGCCGATTTCATTCACGTACAGTTGATGCTTTTCTTGAACGCGAAAGAAGGAAGCTGCTGTATATTAGTTATGGTGAAGGTGTTGAATTCTTTTACGGCTTTTGCGTAATAGCTGGTTATCTGTGACTTAACCTACGCATAGCGTAATAAATCCTGGAATATGGAAGACACAAAATCTAAGGGATTACCAAACAGACTGATTGACTAGATTCTCAATCGCTTTTGGTTACGAATTCGCCAGTCATATCCTCAAAAAAGAGCACACGTATTCAGCAATTTCTTATATCTTAGAATCATCTTCTGTACGAAAAAGAGGGAGAGTGGTTTTAACGTACTCAGGCAATTTTTTGTCCCACTTTAAGACCTTAGGTGAACTTTTACTCTTTTACACTCTTCTCTTCTAATTCAAACTTACACAATTTAAAATCTTCTCGTTACAACTTAAGCAATACGAAATAAACACCTCAGGTTCGTCGAAAAGCCCGTTAATACTTTTGCCATTCCACAGGAAAAACCTCCATTCGTAGTCACTAAAACCAACCATCCTTCCGAGCACCAAAAAAAAAAACCGTCACAGATAAACAGAAACCAACCCAAGTACGTTTAAGAAACTACCTACCGGGGGGCCGCGAAATTGTCACGCTAAAGTAAGTTCCCACTAATATTACTTCTTCAAGATGAGTGCGTGCGCAAATGGTTGGGAAAAGTTTGCGTTTCTGCGAAATTAACATTTCGTAACCATAGTCTGCACGGTACACGGCATCTGCTTGTTTTCCCTAACCTTTCATTTCCCTTTAATAGTCTTTTTATGACGCGGGGGTGGAAGGCCACCAAAGCATGCGGGGGGGAAAGGATGGTTAAGAATTCGGAAAACTTTTTCCACCCATCAGTACAGGGGGGTCTCTGGATACAGCTTTTTTTTTTGGGTGTTACCGGGGTGAGATAATAGTCACCTTTATTGGAAATATTCCGATATTGTTTTTCACACGCCGTTGGTGGTTTTGGAGCTGCTGCTGCTGCTGGTGCTGCTGTTGGCCGTTATACGACACCGTAGAAGATAAAATGGACGGGAAAAAACCTCAACGGGCGTGTAGGAGGTAAATGTGTTTTTGCTCAGCTTTGGATGGCAAATGAAGGCCATCTGTCCGGATCGGGCCCTTTAGATGGGGCGTTGGAGATTTCTGCTTTGCACAGGATGCTGCGCTAGTCCCCAAAAAATTGGAAAATGAAACGAGACTACACAAAACTTTTCCACACCATAAACGGACGGAGGAAAGTTTTTCACCCGTAATGTGAGTGACGGACGGAACGCGCGAGGTGAGATCACGTCAGGGAGTCAGTCAAAAAGGTTGCCTCCCGTAGACGACATGATGATGGCAAGAACGAATCTTCGGTTAGACACGAGTCTGTTGTGATAGCTGGATGATGTGCTTGTGTGTTGTGTGTGTCGCGTAAGTAAACTTCTCAATCAACGAAAGTCACCACACCGAAGTCAAGCCGTCTTGGCGTAACAGGCCAAGATTATTTACTTTTTGTAACACGAGAATCGGGGCATCAAGAAGCATCGGCCATTTACGCGGGGCAGGATGATGATCTATCTCAATGTGCAATGGATTGAGGAATGAAAAGCAAATATAACTCCCAGAGCGCACACACACACACACACCAGAGCGAAGGTAAGGGCATATGGACACACTGCTTTTGGTGCCGATGATGACGATGATGATGATGGACAGGTGATTTAGTGATTACTTTTTATCGATTTCATCTTTCCAGCACGACGAGACACACGAGAGCCTAGATGAGATGATGAGATTGAAATGTTTATCGAATTGGCCAACAACTCCGTACAGACAGACGAGGAGACACTCGACAGCAAGAGCCGAACCGAAGGAGGGTGAAGATTTTCCGATTTTGAAATCCCTCCTTTCCGTGCCGGTGTATTGTGCCCGGTGCTTTTGGGGCGGGTCAATTGGTGGTTGTGTGTAGGTTCGCTCCGTAAGCCTTATTAATACCCTTGTTAAGGGTATTGTGGAACGGCGGCTAGATAAACACGGAACAAGACGCGGAACGGTTTCGGCAGATTGGATTTCCTTGGTGGCAGATTATAAACCATCCCTGGGTAGGGCTTTATCAGATGTTCATCGGCAAGGTGCAAGGTTAGCGACATATTTGAGATATGCCCACACACGATCACTCGATCAACCGATCGATAGCGGAGCGAATAATTAAACCACTGGTTGGTGTTGCTTTTTTGGCACACTTTGCATAAATCCAATCACAGGTCCGTCCGGGACACAGGGGACTTCTTCTCCAAAGCGGGCGGGTTAGTCTATGGCACACCAAAAACCACAACCTCAACGTCCCGAAATAGAACACACACGCAGGTTTCGTGGTGAACCACGATTGCCCCATATTGCAGAAGATGGTCTAGTTTCCGCCCCGGAATGTGTGCGCGACAAGATGACACTGATTCGTCACCGTTAATACAATCTTGTCGCGTGCACCCGAGCGGTGGTGATGACATCACCAATAATGGAGCGATGCTTTAAAGAGAGAAGCCTTTGAAAACAAACAAAAAAGACCTGGGTATCGCTTTAAAATCGATTGCACGTTATGATGTTAGAATTCGCTTCGTTTACGACCCTATCAACAGGCGCCCGGTGTCAACGACGTGTGTCAATTGATAAATTATTTAAAACGCACCAAAAACAGAACAGTTACCATCGGTTAAGTACCCCAGCAGTACTTCGGAGTTCTTGAGCAGTTTGTAAATATCGTCAATAAAACTCCCAGGTACAAAAGATGTAAAACAGTAAAAGTAACACATCACCGCATCACGCCAGTTTGTGAAATGATGTGCCCAGTATGGTTGCCGTGCGTGAAAGTGATGCGATAAAAGCGATGACTCTTTTAAAGTACCTACCCACAAAGGAGGTACTAGCGCACGCGTTCGGAATCGGAAAGGCGGGGGGGCCTTTAAAAGGGTTCCATCAACAGGTTTATGTTTCGTTGCGTTGCGCTCTCTCATCCCATCAAACTCCCTTACGATGGACCATTAAATCTTTCTACTTAGGTGATATCCAGACGCATGTCAGCGTCTCAGCATGACGCATGAAGGCATAATAATGTGTATCAAGACAAACACATAACGATCCCAAATGTCCAATTTCTGTGTGCCTGCTTGGGCTTTTTTTTTGCTCTTGTCTTGTTAAAAGGGCGAACCGTTTAATGCCAATCGTTGACGCTAATCGGCCATCGGAAGTGCAAAGATCAATTTGCTTGCTTTACCAAAGCCTTGCCGAGGAAACCGTTATCCCTTGTTGGACAGGCAGTATCTGTGTCATGGTCGCAAAATTCCCAAAAAGAACAGAACTTCCGTGGCCAATTAGCAAAACCTTTTGCACACCACGCAGGAGCATCTTCCCAAGGGTCTTGTCTTTGACGGACTGTTCTCTCTCTCTGGAGAAACACCAAAGCGGTGTTGCTTTTTCGTTTCTTCACTTGTTTCGCCGTGTTGGGACCTTCGTCCAGGGTGGTTCACTTGCTCTCAACAATTCCCTTGAGCGCCGCCGCGCCCTGCCTTTTCAGACATTTATCTCCGTAACCGTTTTTTTCCCTTAGCTTCTTTTCCTACCAGTTCTGGAATGAAGAACAATGGAGAACAAAGTTTCATCGTGTGCGCAGAGCATGCAGAAGGTGGAACAAAACAAATAATGCTAATAATTACACCGATGGCGGAACCTTGCATCTGCTGCAAGGAAGATCTGCTGGACGATCCATCTTCCATCGTTTTGGTGCTCGTTCGTCCGCATGTTTCTGGACACACACACACACGGACGGACTTGCTCGTCTGCTGCTTGCTCGTTGTAAACACTTGTTACGCACACGAACCAGGAGGACCTGACAGAGCCACAGATGATGGGATGACTGATGTCTCGTGTGCGGGACATTAGCCGAAGTCGAAGGCACACTTGGATGTGGATTCTTTCCCAAATGTTCGATACCTGAAAACAGTAAGCTCAGTGGTAACGGTTGCTACACATCTTGCGCTCTTTCTCTCTATCTTTCTCCCCCATTCGTTTCACTTCAAGCGGCCGGTGTAATTTGATGTTGCACATCGTCGGGTGTCTGCGATTGAAATTTGTGTGTTATCCTTAATTTCCTTCAAATCATCCTTACCGCGCGTTTTAAACGTCGGAAAAAAAGGTTTCCAAGACCGGTGGTGGTAATGCCCTTCGGGGGCACCGAAATCGGAGCAATAATGATTAAGCATCAAACACACAAAAACAACAGGCAGCGTATTGCGTTTAGTGAGTTCTCTTGCGCCGGAAGATAGATTTTTGAATTATTCACGCTGTCTGATTACTTTCCTGGAAATCATTAGAACCTTGGTCGTGGCAGTAATGATTTGGCTTCTAACCAAAAAGAAATAGGAGGATGCAGAAAAAAAGCCTGCATTTAGAGGGCTGGCACCACCTGGCCAGATTGGATATCGGTCAACGGGAAGTTCTTCGTGCACACGTTTCCTGAATATGCCGCGGGGTAAAGGTATCGATCCAACCCCGAAAATTTCCAAAGTAAACCGTATCGATTCTCATCTAAAGCTCGTTCCATTCAGCCCGGAACTGTAAAACTGCATGGCCTTGCGTTTCCTGTAGCGTTTTGCACGGCTTGTATGCGAGTCACCGAGCCGAGCGAGATTTCGTTTAGCGGTATCGGTGGGCGTGCATCGCATAAATTTTGCAAAATCCCTGACACGGGGTGGGGTCACCCACCCAGTGTGTCTTAAAACATGGTGCTATCGTTAAACGAAATTTGATACTCTGAAACGCGAAGCCAAGAAAATTATTGGATGTAAACGAAAAGACAACAAACAAAAGCGTTCAATTATGTTATGTGAAAGATGTGAGATATTTAAGTTCCTAAATTTCCTGCGTGAGTATTTGAAATAGTTCAATTTACATTAAATAAAATCAGAAAACTAATTTTACTCTTCTTTTACAGATTCAACAGAGATTGCTAAAGGAAATATTTGAAGAACTCGCCCTCAATTGCGTGGAAAGTTTGCGTTCGGTCAATTTCTTCGACCCAAGACCTACGATGATAAAGTCATTAAACGGTCGCTCGTGGCAGCGACTAATCCCAGGCCAAAAAGGGCAAACTAGAATAATCGCGTGACCTGCCAACTGCTTGAAGCGTTCCAAATTCTATGCCACCCTCGCTCCGGGAAGAGTTTAACTGCTGCTGGTGCCATCAGCTTCGTAACAAGCACACCAACTCCACAAAACCGGAGTGTAACGAAGGGCACATTCAATTCGATTGACCCCTTGGAGCGATGGCATAACGTGGCTACTTTGCATGCGCCCACTTTTAACCATTGACAGCAGTTTATCATCATCATCATCGGTGAGTTCCTGCAGTGAGAGGCCACGGAGAGAAAGTGGTACCGTTATCGCGACCACGCGACTTGTGTACCGGAGCGGACCGTAGGCCACAAAAGGGCGCTCTCGGATAGTATGCACGCATCCCATTCACATTCCACGCGCCTGGGAAAAGAGCAAGAGTCTGCGCCACTGCATCACAACGGTCACGATCAGGCCCTTAGGGTTAGGGCTGGACGAGCTGTGGTGGTTGTTTCTATTTGTTGCCAAAGCTTGTTGCCATCACTGTGGATCAATCGATCCGATACGTTTTGAGAGACAGACTGGCAGACAGACACAGCCATTCGATTACTGTGTTTGTGACCCTTTTTCCTAGGTACATATTTACACGACAGTACCAATTTTGAGGGTCTTATTCCTTCAAACTTCAAAGAGGAAACGTTTGGCAAACAAATAAATCCTGTCCGTCCTGTGCGCAGTGATGGATTAATTCATCATTCTTCCTACGATCATCTCGATCATTCATGGACCGATCGATGCATGTGTTTAAGTGGGATTTATCGAGCAGTATAAGGAAGCAGCGCTAGTCAAGTGTTGCCGCTAGCATCCTCTCAACAAGCTTATCGCCGCCGTACGTTTCCCACCACTCGACGCGCCCAAGGTAATCGATCCTGGGAAGCCGTTGAAAATTATGGTAATTCCCGATCGCTTAAGGGAGGGTACTTCTACTTCTACTTTGAAGTCTTCGGATGGGCATCAAAGTCATGCCGCACACCAGACTAGTGGTGTAGACTGGCCAGTTATCGATCATTATTAACCGGAGCATGCTTGCATGCTTGCACACCGGCGTTGAAACAAAACGAGACTACTTCCGGCGGCGGCATCGGCTCCTGGTGTATGGTGGGCAAGTGTTAACTTTCGTGTGTACTGCCGCCGGTCAGTGGTGAACCGAATGGGTGAGAAATGGAGATGAATCATGTAATTTACCTCCTTGTGTTTTCGCGATCCTACAGCAGAGGGAATAGTGTGTGGGTCTTTATTACTTAATCTTGGCGTTTCTTTGTTGAGACGATTGAAAAATAATGGAGCAATAAATCTGACCTGACTGTGCATCACTTTGTAGTTACGCACGCGGATTGATCTGGCTTCGTAGTAGTACTTTTCACTTTAAAATGAATTGGATTAAGATTGAGAGATAATTTTTGCATTAGCAGATCGTTGACCTTCGGAAAAATGGGTCTGTTTGCAAACTATCTTAAGATGCACCTTGTTTTTAATTAAAAAAGTAGCTTTTGAAGTTAATTTAATCTAAATTAAATGGATTTAAGGCGACCCATTGACAGTGACATTGTACCACGAGAAGGCTATAATGATCCATGATGACGATTTTGTGTCAATCATCTGGATTAAATCTGGTTCAAGGTTCCGAATTCAAGTATCAAACGTTGGACTCGGTCCATAAAATCATTAGCCACCGTACCAACATGTGTACATTTCATACATAAAATTTTGTGAATGAAAACTTTATGGAAACACGAACTGTGCACCGTGTGTTCGTCCCTAACGAGCAGTCGTAAAAGAACTTCGCTTTATTTGAATTTATTCGCAAAAAGAAGATTAAAAAACGGCGAATTTTTGTGTCTGCGTGTTGAACCAGACAATTCATGTGGCGAAATGTGTGTTTGTGGTCCTTACACACGTGCATTCCCATGCGGCTCAGAATTCATTGCTTCATTTGCCCAGTTTCTCTACTATTTTCATCAACCATCAACTTCACTACTGACACCTGTCATAGGGTAACGAATAGCGCAAGCCGCACACAGCCACTGTACCAGACGTTCTATACCACTAGTGCGCTTGTGGTGTCTGTGAGGTCCCTGAGCGTTTGTTGGCAAAAATCCATCATCCAATCCAATCGGGTCTCGAAAAAAAACCGACCGAGGGCTGAAAGTGCAAACGAATTTCGCGACAAAATATAGAAACCGGCCCTGTCCCAGTGGAAAACCGTGGTAAACGGAACCAGGTGGAAAATATGTGTGTATGCACGAAATATTTTCGGTGTTCGTTCGGTGTGACGACCATGTTCATCGCCGAGATGATGCTGTGTCTGGTTTATAGGAAGTTGGGTGTTTTTCGTTGTCCTTTCTGTACATTAAACCACTCCACAGAACATCGTCGCGATGGTGGTTCCCATGGATTTTCCACGCGGGACAGCTCCTTTTACGCGCGAGCACACACACACAAACCAGGGAAAGCTGCCGGAAAATAGAGAGCCACAAGCCGCAGCACACAATGATGATGTCAAGCGCAAGACTATTTACCAGCCGCACGAGCGTTTGCGGAAATCTAAAATATCCCATCGGTATTCCGAGCGTGTGCGGCTACATTCTGGACGGGCCCGGCCAGCTACTTGGGACGGAAGCTTGCAGGACCACCAACGGTTTAGCTGTGGTGTACGACCGTGTAATACGATTCACCAGTACCACCAGAAGAAGGACAACAGTACCGCAGCAATAGAGTGTGGCTTCTTGTGCGGATAATTACTGTCATACTTCGTCTGTGCTGTCGTCTTATCTGTCAACAGATTAACATTGACTTCATCAGCAACGATGCCGGCGACGACATAGCTAGCCGTTGGAGTTTTGGAATGGAACGGCTTCGTCCGACCGCTATTTGTCTTGTCAGCTGTCAACGGGGGCTAGCTAGTGTGCGGTGACATGGCGCCCGTCACCAGAGATCGCAAGACAGGACGGGACACTGCCTGTTTACCTGTTGGAAATGGAGATTGTTGATAGGGTACTGCAATCGATAGCGAAAGATATGCTAATATCACAATGATGTTGAAGCGCCTAGCTTACGGAAGCTTAGATTAGACAAACAACTGTGGCAAGATGTCCAACTTCTCAAAGACAGTAACTCGGTAGCTCCGGTTGGAGTAAGCTTCAAACCAGGAATCAAAGAACATCATTCATAAATAAGTATTAGCGCCCTAAGTTTTCAAAGGGGCAGCCCTTAAACCCCCCAAAACTAGCACCTCCGAGAAACCTCTTTACCCACTGGCTAGTGAGGGTAGTTCGTTCTTCATCGTGCAACCATCTAGGTCAGGGCCGTAGCAAATGTCACCGTACCGCCGTCGTCGTCGGCTTTTCATAAATAAACGATTCAAATTCGGCTGTACGTTCTGTGACTCGGGTTTTTCTAGGTTCCATCTAAATATGCACCAGCAGCCAAGCTGTAACTGAGCGCGTTCTCCGTTCCTGTTCTCGCCAGCGGCAACATTGTAATGATAAATGGTAAATTATTTAACTGTGTTCTCCTTTGCAGCTTTTAAGCGATGGGAGTTTATTTGCGTTATGAAATGTAGCACTGTTTGATGTGTGTTCTGCTGCTTCCCCTGGGGGAGTGCGTTGCGATGGGCCAAGATTTATGGCCAACATACATGTCTGCTCAACATCCCGTGTGTGTGTGTGTGGCGTGTGTGACGGGTGAAGCAAATGAACCTTAAAAACCTGTGACAACTTCATCAACGATTGCGCTCCGATTCTTTAAGCGTAGCGCTGCTACTGCGGTAACACATTTTTTAATTTGTTAACTTAACGAGTCAGCGTGACCATTACGTCGGTTAGACGGTGATAGCATGTGCCATTACTTAATTGGTGTGTTCGGGTGCGGCGCTAAAGAGCCTGCACTGATGTATGCACGTATGATTGATGTATCGATGGGTAATTTTTCAACATCTCGTTAGCCTCTTTGTAAATCCCACCAAGTTTCCCTAGTAGGTGACAGACAGTTCCTACCATCAGACGGAGTCGAAACCGTCGTTGAACATGTTGCGTAATCGAACCCGTTCCGCCCGAGAATATGATCGTGAGGGTTGAAGTTGTACCGCGTCCACTGATCTAATCCTCCTTGCTCTCCGCATCTTAATCCTCTTTCCTGTCCAGCGTGACAGTTAGTTAGTTAGGAGAAGAAAAAACGGATGATTAATTACATTCTGTTTCGATGGCCGCCGCCACGCGCACAGCTGTTGAACATCCGCAATTTCGTGTCCCATAACATCTTTAAGATGTCAGATTGAGATGAGGTGAAGAGTAAAAAAAATCCACCTTAAAACCCGGTTTCTGTATGATCATTTTTGTGGTTTGTTGCTCTTACTTTCATTCAAAAACTGGGAAAAGGAAACGTAGCTGTAGACGGGGGTTTTCTTCGAAGATCGTGTCGCGCTTCACGGTACGTTTTGCTCTCCGATGGGGGATAGATACATAAGAAATAAACACTTCCGAACGACACGAATTCCCTGCTTCACGAAACCGTCCAGCAACCATCACCATCATCATCATCACTGATCTGTAATTCACCGCACGAACCTATGTTGTGTCTACGGCGCGCGGTTTCCGATGCCGAATGCCGATGAAGCGCGAGAAACTACGGCACACCAGTAGGACAGACTCCCCACGCGGAAAAACGCAAACGCGACGACGGGCAATAACAGCGAGGCGTGAAAATCGTTTCTAATCATAGTGTTTATTATGAATTATCCAATTTGCATACTTATGTGTGCGCGCAACACAAAACTCACACGAATCGTCAGGCTTTCCGCATTGCCTAGATCCTCACAGGCCGCGAGGGCGTCTGTCACAACACACGGGGCACATTCGCTTGCCGTCTCCTGTTTTGCCTGAGGCACGAATATTGATCGATGTGCGGTACCACAGAACTGGGCCATACCTGTCGCATGCACACCGAGCGCTGCCAGAGGTTAGAGCGTAGAGAGAGCAATAGGGATTAAAAAGGGTTAGACAATACCAGAAATGGATTTCGTTTTTTTCCAGCACCTTCACGGGACATATGATATATGTTCCGCCGTGCCATGCGACACACCTTTCGAGTGCCCTCGTCGTGTGGAGGACTAGATTTAAATCTCAAATCCAAAGAAACAAATGAAAGGGCTGTTTTGACACGCATGTTACAGATTCGTATTTAAATACTAGCGGTTTGTCGAGCCGCCGCCGACAAAGGACAGCCTTTTTTCTGCACCCGATGACGCCTACGGTTTGTTTCAATTATTGGTAGTGTTAAGTCTTTGTTCCCGGTGAAATAAAAATGAAAGTGGTAATTGAAAATGCAGTGTCTTACGTACAGAAAAAGGAAGCCAAAGAGTGTGTCATTAGTGACAACTACGATTTCAAGATGGAACAGCTTTCTCTTTTTAAACCTTTGAAAATTCATGATAATAAATTCTGCGTACAACCCTTAGCAGACTTTTCTTGACACTTGGATTATTTCGATCGCATATAGTTCTAGTGCTCTTGAGAAAATCTTTAGGTTAGTGTAGTTGACCTGTCTTATGGTACAGAGAGGATAGAGAGGACACGGAGACACCGAGCTCATTAGGTTTATCATGTCCTAAGAATGACACCAGACAACCGTATTGCTAGACTGCTCTAGCTCAAGTAAAACTTTTATAGGCAGTTCTCATGGATGCTCTTCTTCTACAAAATCCAGAGTCAGTTCAGATCTACGGCATACATTAATGACACCATTGGTTTGAGGCTCTCTTATGAAGCAGAAGATTATCAGAGGATTGAGCAGACGGCATTGAATACTACACCGGTCATACCGGACTTGAGGAAACTTCTCCACTCAAAATACCTGTCGCAATAGATGATCAGCTGGGACTGTATAGAACCTTTATAGGCCCAGTGCTTACAAACGACTCTGAGGCATGGACTCTGTCCAAAACTGACGAAACCCTCTTAGGCAGATGCTGAGAAGGATTTTGGCACTGTATGTGTGTACGGTGACCTCACCATCGTTCAGCGAATGAGGCTCATCAGGATCTGGTGAGCTGTTCATGTCATGAGAATGGCACCGGACGACCGAGCCCATAAAGTCCTTCTAGGCCGACCACATGAACAGAGAAGGTGTGGTAGAACCAAGTGATACGTCCACCAGAACGGCCGGTATATTGGATTGACAGACGACGACGCTAGCCGCGAGCGATATCACGGATTATTGCAGCAGGCCAAGTCTGCAAAGCGGTTGTAGCGCCAGATAAGTGAGTAAGTTAGGGCGATATGTTTTACTGGGAATATCCACGAATGAATACAGTGCATTACATTACAGTGCACACAATGACAAAATTTATCAAAACAATCAGTTGAAGGTTTTCCGGCCCGCTAACTTAGTATGATAATACTTATTAAAGACTTTAATCTGATTATTCTGTGTCGCTTCAGTTCAGTGTTGTTTTGAAAACGCCAACAAACAAGGTCACCTCCGGAATTGGGCAAGGTCAAACCCTATAAATACATATCGTCGCATCTCTGTTATCTCACAAACAAACTATAAGCGGCCCGCAGTAAACAACAACTGCGCTAGCACAGCACCGGTGTGTGTGTGTGTCAGTGTGTTGCGCACTGTGTAGCAGATTCGATTAAAGCTTTCAATCAATCGTAGTAAGCGAAACACGGTCTCCATTAACAACTGGGTCCTCGAAGCGCATGATGCTGCGAGACTGTATCATTAGTACTTCATTATCATATTTGCTACCGGTGCGGACATTCCGTAGTAATTACACACTGTGTGTGGATGTGTCAAACGATGAAGAACAAGATGAGGAGGAATCAGAAGGCTCCATTAATTTCGTCCCACATTGTGTGTGTGTGTGTGTCCCCTCAGCCAAACAGATAAACGGTAGTTTATTTATTCTGTTCACACGTGGTTAAATTATGAATCAGCAAATAAAATGGCGTCACCACAGCTCGTTCCACCTAACAGCTCGATCGATCGATCGATCATCTCGCTCACAGTAATCATTAGTAGGACACTTAATCGCTTCGTTTCCACAGCCTGTGGTGGTGCTAATCACTGGATCAACTAATTGTGGCTTGCACCTTGTGGACTGCTCGTTCCACACAGTGTTAAACGGTTGATCGACAAGGGTTTTTGTTGTCGATTTGCTGTGTCTGCTTACATTTCAGTATGCAAAATTAACACATCGTTCGAGCGGGAGATGCATTTGTGCAGCTCAACAGGGGCCTATTTTGTTGAAGCACACGCCTTGGTGAGACGATGACGTAAGAACCGAACGGTGGGAAACGATATTTTAAAAGTTTGTGATTCATTGCCACAAAGCAGGTCACAAACGATAGAACCTGCTAACCCTTCTGATCATCTAATGCACCTGATGTCTTTATGAGCCGGTGCAGTAAACCGGCGTACCGCACCTTAATATCCCACCGAGAAGAAGAGATGCTTCCGACAGATAAATGGCATTTTCTTGTTCCTCATTTTGTTCAAACGATGACCTCGCGGCATAATCCATCGTACATGAACTGCTTATGTCCACTACTTCTGGAATGTCTGATAGATCACGTCCTAGAGCGCGAGAAGATCTTTATCGATGCTGTTCTGCTCTTGGTGTCCGGTGTGGTGTCGTTTGTGTCGCATAACAATTCAATATGGGCTCTCTTACACTCCCATACACCAGTACAATACAGGAATTCTACTTGATCACCATGATCTTCCATCTGGGTTGGAGCTAATCCCCAAATCTCGTAGCTTAGCACGGAATTCCAAAGCAAGCGTTAGCGCTGGTTCCAACCCCACGGATGAAGCAATACTATGTGAACAATTTATTCCAAACACATGTTTTTTCTGTGTTCTCTTGCCATGCCGTTACTCCCTATTGCTCCACCGATGTTCCACCAGAATGTGTTAAATCGCGTAAAATATGAATGGAACGAAATCGGAACGCTATGTTCCCTTGCGCTACTGACTGACCGTGGCTCATATTTGAGTGTACGTGAGCCATTTTTGCATTCATGATTAGGATACAACGGATTGCGGACACTGCGGGATGGCAACAACAATGATAAAAAAAAAAACCTCTCACCAAGGGAACTAGACAAGGGAACCTAACAGCTCACGGAACTCGCCCCGAACGACGGTCACGAATATGCAGCAGTAGCACCAGCACAGCACAGCACTGCTGCATTACGATTCTGGCAATCGCGCGCGCCTTCTCCCAAGTGTGTGTGTCCCTCTGTCCACTAGGATAATTTATCGCCACCCGGCAAAAACATATATACACACACGCTGCTGACAGTGATGACCTCCAGACACTATAGCTCGGGGTGGTCGCAGTAGCAGTAGGATAGTGTACACGAGCTGACAAAACGGTAGAGAAAAGTGCCATATTTCAAACACCTCGGGGTCTCCACGGGAGAAGGTTCTTGCCGTGTGACATCCTTTTATGGCTTTGCAATAAACAATTCGTTCGACGTTGTGCAATGAATATTTTACAAATCCTATCCAATTCCCAATCATCCTGCTCCCGCGAGGGCGAATGGTCGGACCACCGATAAGCGGAGAGGGAGATATAAGTCAGGATGTGGATGGAAAACTAATTCCCACTGTTGTTATTGTATTGCATGTGGCGTCCGGGTGATTTGTTCCAATCGCTTTGTTTCGTGATTTTTTTATAGCACGCTAGAAATAGAGAGAGAACAATAACAGTTGCTTTTTTTGTCCTAATTTTCCTGTATGGTTTGCTGACTGATTACTTATAACACAGCAGTTTTCCTTTAAACAATTAAGTTTTACATGTTTTTTCTTTGGATTAAATTAAGTAGCAATGGAGGTTTCACAAGCAAATCTTTTAAAATTTATGGCACATTTTTTCCTATTGCTGACTGTTGTAGTTTAATGTAACAATTACCACACATTTTTAATGAAAAAAAAACAATATTCTATTAATGCAAATGAATGAAAAAATATCTCAAGTAGTCGGCACCGGACGACCCATGACGAACAACTTCAAGCCGTACACTTCAAGATGAAGTGATTTGGTTGATTGATCCGCTAGAAAGAGTTTGATTGACTACTTGAAATGACTTGTTCACTAGGCTAGATCTACTAAATTAGGTATAAGCTTCTCGTGTCGCTGGGTATCCTAGTTGACATTGCAAACTAGGAGGCCTGCTGACAAAATCCGATCTCTGGCAACTAAATCACAACCGAAACAAAGAGACGGCGCTACTGTCTTAGAATTCTTAACGAAAATACTTTGACATACCCTTAGGACGATAATTAACCTGAAGAGGTACACGTCACCTTCTCAATACAGTGACTGTAATGATCTGTTCGTAAAGGCGTTAACGATGTTTACAACGGGCATCAAGATTGGTGTCTTGGTACCAGTTCTCTGACCCTAGAGAGTAAACTCCTGATGTTAGAAAAGGGACAATCTAAGAGCCGCTTTTTGGAAGCCTTTGAGCCATAAATATTGACCCGAAAGCACCCTTTAAAAGGTGGCAGTGCACGTCCAAGCGTCCAGGAGACACAAAGACCTTCTTACTGCAGATGATTAGTTTTTTTCCCCTTTGAAACTTAGCCATGTTTCAAAAATTAAAAGAGGATACATTTTTCATTTATTTGGACTTATCTTATGGAAAAGCGTTACAATCTTTTCATGTTGATATAATATGGACATTATTTCGATAGTTTTTAAGTTTGTACGAGTGACTGAGGCCTTTCAAAACGATCATGCAATCTTATACTTTGTTTTAGCGGACTATGCTCAATTAAGGTCCCTTCAAGAATACCTTCAATATATTTCTAACATTCTTTCGTTTACTATTCAATAAAAATCTACCCTTGTCCCCACTGTTCTCTAAAACCTTGAACTGGATGCAATAAAAAACATTACAAAACTTCTAGATAAATAGCTTGTGTGTATATGCTCCGTGTGACACTCATCTGCAAATATTAAGCAGTATTTGAATTGCATCACACCAACCGGAGACACGGAGACAAACAAAGTAGTAAAACTCATATGAGAAGAACAAATGTAAACGTAACGATCTCAGTAAAACAGTGCATGTGATGGCTGCCTCTCCTCATCTAATACCTACTTTTTGCATAGCTTTAGGCGTTATGGCGACAGAGGCTTCAAAGAATCATAAGCAAACAAGCGATTTTTAACGCCTCCAAGATAATTAAGCCAATTTTTTATTGTTCAAAATTATATTCCAAACAATTAATCAATACACTTTGCAAATTTGTTATTGAAGAGTGAGCGTGTAGAAATAAACCGTGCAAACAAGAAAATAGTAAGAAATTCAAAGTAAGAAACAAAAGAATACAATCTTGATTAGAGCCTTTGCATGTTAATGAAGCAAAAACCAAATCTCGATTTGATTAATTCTCTGTTCGTGGATCGATTTTTCATTATAACGCTGCATACGTTTACGTTCGTTCGAGCTTTTGGCAGTGGATGAATAATAATTGCATTCATCAGTTAATCGTTACCTCGTGCTAGAATGACACAATAATCCATCTTCATAATCTTCGCTCTGCACCACGCTGGGTGCGTTCATTAGTGATCATTATTACTCACTATGCTTCCTAGGGCTAAGCGTTAGACTTAGAGGCAAATCATTCAAAACCGTGTTGTTGTTGACACGCCACTGCAAAACAGTAGATGCCCCTTCATCCTTGACCGAAACGGGCAAAGACACGGCATGAGGTAAGGCTCATCAATAAAAAACCGAGCACACTTCGTTACATCAAACCGCCGAGTTGCCGCGGCGGCTGGCGCGTTGTATTGGAATGCACAAAACGTTCGGGGAATGATAGCATAAGGTAGGCAAATAAATTGTACCCGGGTCGTCGCATCAAAACCACGCGGTAACACAATCCATCTTGCGTCCCACGTAAAACGGAAGGATGGATCACATAATGGAGTACGGTGCCGAATCGAGGCCCACACACCTTACACGCCAAATTGTCGTCAATATTCCTTGGAAGTTTCCTTTAGATCTCTCCCACGGAAAGCAACAAAATGCTGGCAAGAATTTTTCCACCCCATCGGTCGGTTGTGTGACATAAACGCCGGGGCGTCGTAAATAACTCGCCCGGAAACCTTCCCAAAACCGAGGTCCCATAACAACATCAACGCTCGATCTGAAGTTATTGATAGGTGGCGAGCAACACACACATTAGATTGCAACGAACTCACGAAGAAACCGTGACGTCTTCTAGTCCAATACAAATTGGGGTTACCTAGCCAGTTCTGTTTGATTGCGCTACCGTTAAAGTGCGTTCACGGCGCTGTAAACAAACAATTTGTCATTCGTCGGGGGGAGAATAGATCGGAGAAAAGTTATTGCTTGCGCTCGATGATGCTCAACTCAAGTTTGTCACCGCATCCTCTGGAGAAAATGGCGCTTACTTTCGCATTAAAATGGGACCGTTTTCCGGTGAAAATTTGAAGCATGTTGCCACCGGGGCTAAGGCTTCACAATCGCAATTAATCAGGCGTGAAAAACAACCCTTCATATTGGGGGATCCGTGTAAGCGCCCTCAGCTCATCAGCATACGCAAACAACTCAACACCGATTGGGGGGGGGGGGGGGGGTTTGGCGTTGAGTCGGAAAGATACCCAACACAAGATTTTCTGTAGTACGCGTACAATCAATCGGCAACCCTCGCCAAACCATCATCACTTCGTTAGCGAAATCAAAATCAATCAATTTGAACGCGCCATTCCCGGAGGCATTAGAGTGTTTTGCTAAATCGTTGATCACACGAGGCATGGGTTGGTTGCTTAGCAGCTACCAAAGAACAACCACCAACGCTTGCTTAACCTCGCGAGGGTGGGATTGTTTTGATCGGCAGCTCCTTTACCTTTTAGTACCTCGTTGAAACTAAACCGAAGGACCATTTTCGCAAAGAAACCGATGATAGAGGAATGTGGGGCAAAAGTGACCCCTTCGATTGAAATAAATAAAAGAATGGTAGATGCGACAGCGGTGCTGGTCTTCACACTGCAGAACCGGGATCCAAGTCTCATCTGGGCTTCCGTTCTCCCATTATGAGGACTGACTATCCAACTATGCGGTAACAATAAGTTAAGTAAGCCAAAAATGGCAGACATGACCTTACAAGTCGTTAGGCCAAGAAAGAAGAGTCTAGACAAAATCTTGAAATTTGCCTTAGTTATATGCGATTTTTTAAATAACCAGTTAACAATCTTTTAAAATCTATAGTGATCCTCGACAAATTAAAGTTGTAATAAATATAAATTTTATTGTTTTGCTTCTAGAGGTGGGAAACTTTTTCTATTGAATTCAATAACTTAAACAAGAAATGTCAAATTGAAAAAAAGGGAAGGAGAGATCATTCAAAGTCAAGGCAGCAATAAATGGTAGACCTAGACCTCTCTAGGTGGTAGCATCAAACACAGACAAATCTTGGCGAATTAGTGACGAATTAGTATTGATTTTACGTGAAGCAATATAGACAAATTTATGGAAATGTTTAAATAAACATAAAAATGTATTTGCTGGTTGAAAAAGAGCCCTTTACCTTGATTGCTAAACAGTTTAACCTTTAATAGGACATATGGCCACTAGCCGCCGGTCCTCAAATAACGTTGGAGGTAGCTGAATAGTGTATATTCAAACCAGCGGAGTAACTTAGGAAGGCCCAGGAAGCTGGATTCCATAGTTGTACCGCGGGAATACCTCACAGATAGAGAGAGAGAGAGAGAGAGAGAGAGAGAGAGAGAGAGAGAGAGAGAGAGAGAGAACCTTTAATACATGGGACCTTAACAGCAATAGTATTGGATTTTTTATTGAGGGTAAACAGCTATACCATTTTTACTCTATGGTATTTATTAGTAAAAAATCAAAGCGACATAAAGCTTTTAAAATATACATAACCACACAAAGCTTTTTAAACGATTAACGAAGATTAAAAGATACTTTGCTTTTTGAAAGATGTACCATTGTGAGCATGATTTACTCTTTAATCTCACTTTAGCATGGCTCGATTGCTGGATTGCTTTATGCCCCACGTTCCCCTACACAATCATTTCCACGACAGATTGCCATACGAAACACACAACCAACAACGCCTCCTGCGACTAGAGAGCGAGAGAGAGCAAGCTTTAACCCGGCAACACCACTGTTGGGCTCATCGGCGCTTGTACATCGGCGGGCGTCAATAAAGATTTCAATTAAAAATTCATTATTATTTGCTCCGGACCGCTCTTTGCTGCAAAGAAATTCGCGCGACGCTGCTTGTCACTCTAGGAGGCCACAAGTTCTCATTAATATTTACTGTATACGGTTTATCTTGGTATTACAATCGCTTTGTCGCGGATGTGAGTCTTTTAATGATTTCCACTCCTTTAAAATGGCAACTGTATTTTTTCCCCCAAGTAGCGCCTTATGGGCCTTCCTACGCGGAAAAGTGTCGTGCGTCGTTTCCGCGAAACGGGTAAGGCTCTCGAAAGAAAAATAAACCCGGGTGAGCTATTCGTCTGATTTGGGGTGCTTGTTGTTGTGTGCGGTGTTTGTGAGCTGGCATGTACAACGACCTGTGTGGGCGACACGACACGCCAGGACGCCAGCACAGATTGGGGAAACGGTCGTTCGCCGTAAAACAATAAGACGCGGCACACCGTCAACATCGATTATGTAAAGGAAGTGTCAATGAAGCGAAATTCCTCGGCAAATGACTGTAAATTCCTGCGTGCTTCCCTTGCTAAGAAGAACCACCAATTCCCGGTTTGCATCTTCTGCAGTCTTCTAAGCAGCTTAACGCTTTTAATCCCAAATGCTAAACAAGAAAATAAAAACAGTCTCCCACTGTGCCCTTTCCATACATTTGCCAGTATGTTGCACGGCACGGCGGTGCAAAATACGTTTTTTTGCAGACACCTCCCTCGGCTGGCAGAAGCATTCCAAGTCGTCCAGGTCCCGCGCGCGCCCGCTCGGTCGGAATTATTGTCATCATAATTAATATCTTTCGCACGAGGGCTCCAGTCAGCGTCGCTAATCAGCGTAACGGGGGCCGCAAGGAAGAAAAATGATACCTTTTGCTTAGGAGGGCACATGGCCACGCAGACGGAACCGGTTGCTTCGGCAAACAGAGAGCATCATAAAGTCGACATCATGGTTCATCATGGTAGTTTTGGCTCATGCATCATGCATTAGGCACGCCAGGCACCGGGCACCGGGCTACGGGCCATCGCTTTTCTGCATCATTAGCGAAACGCCACAGGATTAGAATGGACGGGTTTCGGGCATGTCCCCCGATGCCATCCTAATGTCCGTGTGTGTGTGTTTGTGTTTGGCGGTGGAAAAATCGGTGCAACAGGAAACTATGGAACCAGCTAACCAGAAACAACAATTTACAGCATCACAAGCTCAACGAGGCGGGATAATTGAATTTAATACGTTATTTACGTGTGGTATGCTAATAGAGAGCGGATTAATGTGTGTGTGTATGTGTGTGTTTGGTGAGAGCTCTTGGACCACCGATCGACGTCTAGTTTTTCAACGTGGACAGCAATTACTCAAGCCGCAAGACGTGCAGACGCGAGGTGATGCGATTATAGTGACTCATGTGTGCGCGCGCGCTCGGCTGTGGCTGCCTTGTCTCAGATCTCAGCCCTCCGTTGGACCTAGTTGGATCGTAACCACCTTTACGGTATGCTTGCCGTACTGAGCATATTTTATTTATGAAGCTCCAGCGCGATGGTGTGTAGCCTTTGGTGGTAGTGCTTTTTTTTCCTTCCACCGAACGTATGCAAAACAGACAACCCGTCGTCTATGTCAGGGGTTGGCAAGTGGGTAGGATTTTTTTGGTAGAGATATCTAGTGGAATTTCTAGTCAAAACTAGTAAAGAAGCACACTTGTGCTGATGTTAAGCATGCAGATTGTAGCCAAGACAACATAACGAAGCCTTTTAAAGAGTATATTTGTAGAAAAGAATCGTGGAGTGAATGTCCAAAATGATGAACTGCTGCTTTAATACGATCGATGTAGTGTTGATGCTCCATCTTTGCTGTCTATAATTCCCTTCTATGTACCTTCTCGTTCCCTTCGTAATCGTCCCCCGCTATACGTTCCTGTACGCCGCACTGCAATAGGACGTAAAGATCCTTTGTTGCGTGCGATGCGTGCGTTCAACTCCTCATCCCACCTCTTCGATTTTAACCTCTTCTTATCATCTTTTCGTTCACGCCTTCAATCGTCTCCCTAGGTCCTATACCTTATTAAGTTGGTTTATTAGCTTAGGATAGGGTTAGTTTTAGTCTTAAGTTCTTTGTATAGTCGTAAGGCAAACAATTGAATATACTGCAATTGAAATTGAAAATTGATATAGAATAATCTCTTCATATATTAATCCTGCTTATCATTCTTCTATCAAAATATTCAACATCTCGAAAGGTTAGTGTATTGCAGACGGTTATGTTATATTAAAGTTATCGCAGCTTGGATGCAATACCTGTCCTAGATAATCGAAAGGTAATTTAGCACCAACCAATGTTTTATTACTTAAATATTCTTTCGAATTTATTAAAATCCCAATTATTCTTATGATATTTCTTTTTTTGCACAATAAAAGCTAACGATGCGTCATATTGTTCATGTCACAATCAGAGGAACTCACTTCATTAATTGAAATTTAGGCTCAGAAACGACTCGGGTGCAGAGTATTAGTAGACGGCGACGATCTTGAGATAGTAGAGGAGTTTTGTTATCTTAGCATGATCGTAGCATCGGATAACAACGTAAGCTGCGAAATCCAAAGGCGCATTGTTCAGGGGAATCGTGCCTACTACGGGCTCCACAAACTCCTGACATCCAGAAGACACCAATAACGCACGGAAATTGGTGGCAGAACGTGGCAGAGGACGCCAATGCACTCGCCATTTTCAAGCGGCGGACTATCTTTGGCGGTGGGGAGAAAGAGAATGAACCACGAGCTAGCTGAGCTGTTTGACGAAGCACACATCCTGACGATTGCCAAAACTGGAAGGATACGCTGGTTGGGGCACATGTTGAGGATGCCGGACTCATGCCCTGCCAGGAAGATGCTCGTCAGCGTAGAGGAGCACAGCCAGTTCGTTGGCTGGATCAAGTGAAGTCAGACTTGAGGGATATCGTAAGCAGCCGGGGGTGGAGGAGTGCAGCCATGGACCGGGTTTCCTGGAGAACGATTAGACACCAGGCCATGTCTATTAGGCGAGCTCCCTAAGAGCAGTCCAAGAAAAAGGGAAGAGAGAAGCAGAGAAAATCTTTTCAAACTTTTCGGCTACTGAATCTCTCGAAATATCGCTCACGCCATAAATGCTCTGAGGGCGATAATATAATAGTTTTCTGAAACTGTGTCGAAAGCCAATTTTGTTACTCAAAATCGTGTGTAATATCTTGAACTTCTCATATTTAAGAATTACACGGCATATTAATCCAACATTAATAACTACTGAAGTTAGTACTGTCGTCGTTAACTTATTACTTGGTACAAAATAAAATATGAACTCTCTCCCGGCTTGCCTATCCCTGGCCTAAGAATGGATGGGATTCACTCTTCAATCTACCGTGCATCGTCCTTTCCTCAGTTATCCGACCATCGTACATGACAAATGAACTTTACGCGACTCGCGCACACCAACAGAGCGCACACTAAACCGTGTGTGTTGTATACCGTCTCCCAAGAACCACAATTCCGCGCACCGTGACCGTTGCAATGGTGATGAACCATAAATTACTAATCGACCACAATCCATTGACGACGGTTTGCGGCGGCGGGTATGGATCATAACTCTGCAGAGCTTATTGCACGGCTTCCAAGTAATGAACGATGAGGCAGAGATAGATAAACCTGACGGTGGACAAAACCTGGTCTTGGTTGACATCTTGCCGATGATTTCATCCATCCATGGACACTAGTCACTAGTTCTGGATAACGGTTTCGCCGTATGCGCAATACTCTATTCCAAGGATCATTCGTCATAAAACCGGGTGAAACAATTTTCTCACCATTCCGAGAGCCCCCCCTGGTCGGTGTATATGGAATTAATTATTTAAATTTATTTTACAGAACCACTCGCACACGTGACTGCCACGATTGTGATCGATCTTCTTCTTGGTGTTGTGGAAGTTGTGTTGCGTTGTCCGCACACAAGCACGGTTCGTTTATAATCCATGTCTGCGAGAGCTAAATGCCAATGGGGATCTCCCCAAATCGAATTGCTTTCGCTACAACCCAAAACACACAAAATCTTCATCATCGAAAACCATTTACACCGGATTAGATTAGATTTATTCCGCACCGGTACAACATCAAACATGTACAGCATCGGAGATGGGGGAGGGGGCTGGGTTCGGAATTCAATCTCAATCTCGTGCATTTTTTAGCTGGGTATACATTTTAAATTGTTCAACTCGTCCCTTTTCCCGGATCCAAGCAATCGTAAGTCAAAACGCATCACAGCAACCATCTTCTGTCAGTCATCTACACAGCAAAAAGTAGATGTCTTGCATCTTTTCCTGCTGCTACCATAATCTGAGGGATTTAGTTTTGCTTATTGATCGTTATCTAAATTTTTCTCACACCACCGTAGAACATCCAGCAGCAAGCAGTAAACGAACCGAGCAAGAAATGGCAGAACAATCGGGCGAAACATCAAAACAACGTGCCACCGGCTCTATGATTTGTCGACCGGGGAAAACTACACGCAATCCGTACTTGAACTTTTTGCGTGATTATCGACGCAAAAACTGTCACCTCTCGGCGGTGGACATTGTGCGTCAAGGTGCGGAACAGTGGCGCCAGATGACCGACGAACAGAAGCTACCGTACGTGAAGATTGCGTTCTACACACCGCTGAAACGTCGCCGATGTCCGACCTGTGCCGGGATGCCTGCCCGAAGGATGAAGCGGTCCGCTATGCGTGCGATCGCTCGCAGTAAAGCGATGGGCCGAGTTCGTGTTAAGAAGGAAAAACAAGGCGCAAGATAAGCCAAATTGAACCGTGAAGTTGAATTGTGTGAGAGTAGCAGGAAAAACTTTTATTTTGTACATGGATTTTTAAACACCGTTTACATGAAGCGCACACTCCACCAATCAGTATGGCAGTCACGCGGAGTCAAACTGTTAAACCCGGCCCCGAAATAACCCGAAACCGGATCGAGCAGTACCGGCCCGTGTTACAGTAAACGTTGGAGACACTTGCCGGAATGTAAAAATAAACTCTTGAATGGGAGACGGCATGAAGTTTTGCTCGCTTCTTTTTTTTTCCTCATCAACATAACTCCCGCTCAAAGACCATGGCCTACGATCCGCTCCGTATGTAACTCTTTTGTCTCATACACCCGAGGTTCGCAAACATTAGTAAGTGAACCTGAAATTTCCACCCCAAAAACACCAAAAAGGAACACACACTTTCGCTTTGTGAATGGGGCAGGGTTGTCTGTGGTTCATTCTTTATACAAAACAGAGCTTTTATTGTTATACCGTGGTGGTACTGTACCGGTCCGTCTGGGCTCCCCCACCATATGAATGGCCTCTCGGCAGTCGTCGGCAGCGCAGCTTCATTGAAGAAGAAACACACAACCCAGCGAACGAGGATGCTGCTGGTGCTGCTGCACAGTAGCTTTTTATCACGAAACCTCATCCCGCTTCTCGCACACAAAATGGACTTACAGAGGGGTGGGAAATAGTCCAATGGATGTACGGGACCGATCCAAAGCCCCATACCCATACGATGATAAAACCCGAACACGAGGTATACAATTTTCTTTTTAATAAATATTTCATGAATGGTTTTCGTTGTTTACGTTACCCGAAACCGGAGAACCAACTCGGAGACGGCGGAGGTGCAACCAAACGCAAAACGGCATCCAATTCCATTGACCTCCGGACACGGGCAAAGAAGCAGGCCCTTCCCGGGGAGAATTGTTGGTTTTCAGTTTGCGTTGAAGATTACGTCAAAATTTCTTACCTCAGGCGCAACCATGGAAACCAATTGGGGGTTGCCTACTGCTGCTGCTGCTGCACTACAGTTCAGTTGTAGTTGGAGGATGAACTCCGAACCTCGGACGTCGGGGTCTCATCTTTATTTCATGCAATGATTTCTTTATATTCCGCTGGAAGGAGCGCGCGTGTGGAGAATGTACAAATTCTTCCAGAATTCCTCCCGATCCCCACAAACCCGGGACGGACAAAGAGCGCGCACTCGACATCATAAAATACCTGTAACAACCCTGTGTTACGGAATCCTTGCCTTGGTCTGGCCGAGGTCGTACGCGAGGTTAAAATGAGCCTTGTGTCCTTGGAAAAGCATCCTTAAGGTTGAGATGATTGGAAGCAGTGGCGATTGGCGAGGGAGAGGAAGGACAAACCAGGAACGGTAACCGGAATATGATGAGAAAGTCCTCTCGCTCATTCGCCCTCTCTTGATCCTTAAATGTTTCCAGGATCGTCAGTCCGTGCGTGCGTGTGTGTGTGTGTGTGCTGTCGATAAATTTTACATGCGGACAAACTCGAGCCCGAGACCGAGCGCGTTCGGTTATCCATAATTTACAATCAAATTAGAGATCCAGCAGCTTTCCTTTTTTCCAGAGGGTGGGATAAACACAACCTTCAATGGGGACGTCTCACACCCGTAAAGTGAAGTAGCGTCGGCGGATGCATGAACCATGGATAATGGTTGATTTTCCGCATCGGAAGCCAAGGATGTACTGCCAGGCTGGTAGGCGAAATTACCAACTGCCTTCTGCGTGGCGTCTGCTCGCACTTTGCCCAGTGATTCGTGTGGAATTTTGGAGCTTGGAAATTTCCATTACCTCCAGATGGTCGAACGCTCGAATGTCCGTAACCTTGCTGTTGGGAAGGTTTGGGGGTGGGGTGAATATCTTGAGCCAAAAATATACTTTTTCCTTTCCGTTTCTTCCGCGAATGGCTCTGGATGCGTTGGATGCTGCCGGGATACCTGCTTTCGATGCTATGTGGAATGCCACCTGAACGAGAAGGATCCACACCAACATACACGCGCACAGATAGTGCAATGAAGGTTTCTTTTGGGAGGTATTGAATCTAGTGTACGGTGGGGCCAATTTTAGAACAGTACTTATTGAGATTTTGTCTTTAAACGTGTCTATTTAAAATAACGGAGCTAACCTGTGGATCACAATTTGATCAATTGGATATATCTCTTGGTAAATAAAAATCTGTTATATAGAAAAATAACTATAAAATTATAATGTTTTATATTATTCCAATTAAAAATAAGAATTCTTCAGACATACAGCATTGAGGTTTCTTTTCTTAAGTAAAAACAAAATCCTGCCAATACGTCCTCCTCCAGGAACCATTCGCAGCTTGGCCCCACTATACTCTATCGATTTCGCAACGCGAGTGGCATGTTAGTTGATTGAATTTCTTTTTAATTAAGTTTCCTGAACTGTGCTGTGAAACACCAACAGCATTAATATCGAATGCCTCTTGTTAGCTGTTGATACCCGGTGACCATCTTCATCTCCCAAGCAACCAAGACACACACACACACAGACACATCCGCACACACGCACTATGAACTTTTGCCCTGCTCGGAAATGGACTCCGGAATGTCTGACCGGAATGCCACCTCCCCACCAGGGCCTGAGCATGAGACAAAGTTTTTAGATTAAAAAGCACTATCCACTGTCTCTTCCCCCATATCCCGATGCTTCTCCTGCTCCTGATCTCGTTCAGTAGCTTTTTGATTTTCCTTCAATAATTTCTTCAAACTGCAAACACAAACAAACCAATCTAGAGACAACACACACACCAACCCCAAAGCCAAAGAGCGAAAAAGTATCAATAATGAGTTTGAACTGTTTGCATACTTTGAGGGGCTATTTTCGCACAAACTACAAACGACTACCAAACGTCAAACGGTTTTCTGGTTCGTGGCCTACTCTGCTCGCCCAATGACAGACGGACGACAGACGTACACAAAACTTGCTCCAAATATTTACAGCGATGAGCTAATCGTTTCGCGGCGAAATGAGGACCCACCCCCCAGGGAAGAATTCCGAAGAATCCTCGTTAATTTTACCAAACGACTTCCAGACGCGTCTACCGACCGGACGGCAAACTACTTTCATTAGTAGCCAAAAAATCGGCGCCATCGTACCGAAAAGATTGCCCCGAGACGAGTAAAAGAGCGTCTTATTAATATCGCCCCCAACCCACACCCGGGATGTCAACTTGGAGATCATCAAAAGCACCACCCTGGAGGGAGGTAAGGCAGCGGTGCTTTGGAAGTTGGAAAGGATTTATGTTTATCGTTACGCCACACCGAGTTTCCTTGCGTGTTTCGCGCGAGAGAATGTACACTTAAGCTCAAGCCTCAACCGTTCCTCTCGTGCGATGGAAAGTCGTAAAACTTGTCCGCACTCGTAAAGCACTTGCACGGGAAATAATCATTTTACGAGGTACACAAGGGACGAGGCATGTTGGACCGGGTCCGCTAATATTTCATGCAAACCGCCGTCGATATTTAAACCCCCGACTGTGTCGCATGTGCTCAGGTAGGGTTGTTTGGTGACTTACCACTTGTTTGGTAGGATCAATCCTATCGCTGTGGAGCCGTTTGCTGTGCTGCTGCTGCTGCTGCACGGGTGCCTGTGGCCTTGTGCCGATGCTGTTGTACCGATTGTTGCCGTTTCTACGCGGATTCGAGTGCATTGCGTACGCTTTCTGATAGTACGTACTGTAGCTGGTGTCCGCCTCCGATGCGGCGGCCCCATCGTTCGATTCGTTCGCACTCGATTCGTCGGAATCGGCCAACGAATCGATGCTTCGGGCAGTGGTGGTGGACGTCGTGGTGGTGGTGGTTGTGGTACTGCTAGTGGTTGGTGCTCGCACACTCGTAGACATTACGCCGCCAGTTGGAGCATCGTTTTGCACGCTGTCATCCGTCTCGTCGTCATAGAGATAGTCGAGGTCACCGTCGGTTGCCGCCGCTTGTGGTGCTTTCGATTTCGAAACACTCTTGCTGGCTTCGGCAGAACTCCGCTGATTTCTTTTGCCCGTTGGTAACGCTTTCGTTTGAGGGCTTTGCGCCTGGTGCAGTTCCTTGTAGTAGGGCGAGCTGCTTTTGTAGTTATTCAACAGCTCCTCGAAGTAGTTCTTGCTGCGAGGGTTGACCGATTGCTGCGCCGTCTTCGAGGTGCGCTCTGAAGCAGCTACTCGGGAGCTTCGCGTTCCCGCCTCAACGGTCAACGCATTTGAGGTCAACGAGTGGAAGGAAGATGCCGATCGCTTCCTGTTGATCGCTACCTGACGATCCTGCACTTCACGGTTTCCTCCACTGTAACGAAATTACGAAGACAAAGGTGAACAAAATTATGATTAATTGACGACCGTCACATCAGGAGTACTTTGACGCTTTCCTTAGAATGGGTAAAATTTATTTATAATCAGCCACAATTATACTCTCCCCCGAAAGACACTTCCGTGTCCACATTCGTAAAAGGGAATTCTCCAAACGGGTGGTGCATATCTCGCCTCCGAACTAGCACTCGAAGGCCGTCCGTACACCGGACGACGAGTAGCATCTTCAGGCAATGCCCACTTTAACCCTACCTTACGGCACAACACGCTCAAATTGTTTACATTAAAGGAATGTTTTTTTTTACTACATGATCATTTATTTTTTGAACTGACGATCATCGCGGCAGCGATCAGGACGGAACAAGACATGAGCGAGAGAAGAAAAAACGGGGAAAACCCATTTCTTCTCACCCGTAACGATGATTCGATGGGATGCCAATGGGGATGGAATTTTGAAATGGTTTACATTGTCTGGCGCTTTGGAATGCAAACAATCGACAAGTTCCGTTGTGGTTTAGGGGACCCGGGAGGCATCCCAGGTCCACTCCACTGCATGCGCACCACTTTGTTTCCTTTCGGGAGGAGTTTTTTGTCTGATTTATCGGTTTCCGTTTTTTCTTTCGTCTCAAGATGCACTTGATCTTGTTGTTTCCCTTTTTTTTTTGGTTTGGACAGTTGGAGGTGTGAGGCGTACGAGATTAATGCGAGGTAGCGTCAAATTGGGATCACCTTTTTTTTCTTTAATGGCCAATAATCGTTTGAGATAATTTAGATTAGAAAGAATTGGACATCTTTTAAAAGGGAATCATTTTATTGTTCACGGAGATGAATCAGGCACGGTTTGCTCAGGAATTCTTCTTGATGAGTATGGGATACTCAGTAATAACCTGTTAAAACCTTGATTATTGAAGTATTTACACAACTTCTACGCTATTCAAATTTTAAAGAGTACTTAAACAACGTACACGTCACATTAGGCATCACATTGAAATGTTTTTGTTTTGACATTTGATTGCTGAAATGCAGCAATACTAATCATCGTATTATTATAGCTAATAATCGTCTTATTATTATCGTTCTATTTAAAGTTGTTTTACAAGGTAAGCTCATGCTCTTGGTGAGAAGACTTTTAGGAGATTCATCAGCGCTAACTTTTGCTCAATTAGATATGCATTAGACATAGTTATTTTACTTTGAACAATTATTCGTACAGGTATTCGTATATTTTTTCAACAAAAAATGTTGCTCATACTTCTATGACACATTTAGCGACCGTTGTGTCAAATTTATCTGTATCTCATCAGTTGCTTCGAAACTCAGACGGCTTCTGGGCAACTGTTTTGGGCTTTACCACTGTATGATTGCTCGAATATTTGATAGAAACAGGAACAGGAGTTCAGTTTTCATGCAGCCCAATATCTTTCAAGATATCACCTAGCTGTTCCTGTTAAAACTGGAAAAGTCCATCCGAAGCTGCAACTCATTTAAAGAGCAGTAAAGCAGCGCAGAAGTTCTGTTAAGATATTAATGACTTAAACGGTGGGAGCCTATGCTGAAACTTTGGGTCAAGATTTACTTCTCTTTTGGCCTAGAAGCGTCTTGCTACAGAGAAGACATCTTGGCTTAACGAACTCCAAAATCGGCATGACTTGGCATGGCCATATACTGGATAAATAGACTTATTTACACCCCGTAGCCGTATACGTAAGACCGGCGTTCTTACCGTCTTGATTACCAGGCCACGAACAAATTATAAGGCGTACAACACATGTCTCTATCTTTATAGTTTTATTCGTCTAATAACAAATATCCACCAAGGACCAAAACTGGATGCATAATAGACTTACTGCGTTACCGAATTCAGTGTCACGATTGATTAATTGATTTAGGTTTCCAATTGTCGGTAAAATTAAAAAATACAATCCAGATACCAAAATAAATGGTCTAAATTGAGCAAATCCCACCAAGTAAAGCCATAAAATCGCCAATATTCAGTTAGGAAAACACCACATAATCCAAGGATTAGAAGAAAGAACAAATCGCGTTAAGAGAGATTAAAGCTGCGGTTTGGCCCAAACACAGCATCCGAGTACACAGCATACAAGCAGTAAATCGATACGGATTATGTTTGTGTGTCTTTGCATCCTCTGGCTGTCAGAAAATATTAGATGTGCTTCCCGGTTGTTCCGTTGAATTATCGTTCATTCGTTGTATTCGGATATTTAGTATTTGAGACCCAAACTTACTTAGAATTCTATTTCGATCCAGCCTTCGCACCAAAGGCAGTTGCATCAGTTAATCTCCTGCTAATTTAAGCTCGCTTTTGTTTGTGTAGTCCCCCTCGGGGCAGACCCCAAAGTCGGCAAACAAAAACACATTTCGACAGCACTCAGCCCATCGGGCGTTTATTGATGAGATGAGCGATGGGGGATGGGAAGAAAAAAGCAGCATCCCCCCTCCACATTAGGCCCACCCAAAAACAGCGCGTTTAGTTGGATGGAACGCGTTCTGCAATTTCCAAAGCATTTCCCTATCCAAACAAGCATTCCGTTTGCTGGCTGGCTGGTCTCGGCGTCAGTTGCGCCGATGGAAAGACACATCGAAATGCGTTTTGTGAGTGAAAATCCATGTTTGCAGCGTGCGGTTGGGCAAATGAAAATTCCACTTCAAGTGTTTGCGATCATTCCCCGCACAAGAAGGACTTATTGAACTCTCGGTATCTGGGGGGGAGTGAAGTAGCAAATAAAAGGAAAACCGTGATTGCCTTTTTTTATTTAAATTACCAATTTCCACCCGTCGAAAAGGATGTCGACGGATGCTCGGAAAATCGTATCATGTGAAGTTATTTTCCTCATGCCAAGCCGTAGGCATTTGCGAGAGAGAGAGTTCCTGGTGGTGGTGGCACAGATCACGCGTCCTGTTTGTTACTATTTACGCTAACAGAGTGGCCTAATTAACGTTCACTTTGCTCGGAACACGCTTTGATCTTGAGCGCTGCCGGGGGAAATGCACATCCATCATCCACACACCATGCCACACCGAATGCCAAAAATGCCAGTCCCATCTCTACGTTCCAATCTGGCCAAACATGTGTGATTAACGACCTCACTGCAGAACGTTGCACCGTTGGAATGGATTTACAATGAGGAAGTGTGACATATTTAAGGCACACACGGGTGGGAAAATGGGGTTTGAGAGTTTCAAAAATTCCATCCTATTGGATCTTGCATATTGCGGTCCATCAGCACGAGAGGATTGAATGCTAGTGTCCCTACCATAGTAAACGGTTGCAGCACCCAAACAGGATAATAAAATGTTGACGCTTTCCTGCGCCAATTCAGTTGGTTCCGAGCTTGCCATTTTGTTCACACGCGCCCACGTAACTCAATCCATACTGTCGCCGGGCGCATTAAAAATAATAGAGCAAAGATAAAAATCGGCACTAAAAAAGCCGATCTCTCCCTGCTCGTTTTAATCTTTCATCTTGCTACAAGCTCATCCATCAGCGGAGTGGCGAATGTTGTTGTGCACACATACAATGACCAGTTTTGCATGCCAACCCAGGAACGCAAAAGAAGCTCAAAGTATCATTTTACTCTTTTATTTGCTTTAGGTCGTTGCGAGGTAATGTGTAGCGTTAGAAAATATGTCAGCAAGGCTCATAAAATTTAAACGCTGCCCAGTATTCCGCGCTCTATTCATCGGATTGGGGCGAGTGTAAATCAGCTAGACACCAGCCGCGCACATTGGAGATCATTCTGCACCCGCAACAATACATAATAGAAATGCAAATGACATACAGACACAGGCAGATGAAACGATAGCTCGAAATGGGAAGCAATATAAAATTAGAACTAAACCCCATTCCATGGGAAGCTGGATTCGGAACAGTCAATTGGGAAATTTGAGAACCTATCTGTAAATATCAAATTACCCGATGCGACCCAGACAAACGGTGACGGAGGCGCCGTGACGCATCGAACGGAAGATGTTTCTGATACAAACGCAGCGAACAAAAGCTAGAACTAAAGTGGACAAAAACCTTTCCCTTTTTTTCGCTGGTGGTCCCCGCAAAATGGCAGCTGGTTCTGTGTCTGTACGTTCCAGCATTTAGTAGCGTTCAAAGCGCAGTCAATCCACCACCATTGTCTGGATGTCTTTTTTTGTTAGCTCCCTGATCTATTCGGCACAAGGAATAAGAACAAATAAAGCGGCGTGGAGAGAGAGAGAGAGCAAAAAAGCGAATCACTTCAATTCTTGGTTGTGAATTCGATCTCCCAGTCCCCGGTTTTGTTTTTTTTTTTTTTGTTGGCGTATTCCGCGACCACATTCGAGCGCATCTAAGCGCGCGATCCATAATAGCGGACAGATATAATCCATTTCACAGTTGCACAGATGGTGTTTTTTTGGGGTTTTTGTTTTTTCTTTCTTCCCTGGCGCATTCGATTCATAGTTTGCTTGCAAGAACGTTGCAAAGATCCCGCCACGCGAACCACGCCATTAATATCTTTTACTTGTCCTGCTAGCGTAGCGGTTTGCCATTTGTCTTTGGTGTGCCTGGTGTGTTACTAGTTTGGCGAACGTAAGCAAAAAACCGAAAGGGAAAACGATATTCTAATGTATGGAAATTTTTATCCGCAACCAGAACGGACAAAAAAGACGTACGACATGCGCGAGGACACATTAATGGGATGAGCCATTTACCATTCTCTCTCACTCTGTCTCTCTCTCTTTAGATCTGTATGGAATTATATAAATATAGAATTATATAAATATGGAACTATGTCCCCATAAATTTCCCTGGGAAGTTTCCCCAATTATTCCACCCTCGAATCCTTTTTATTGAGCGGTTCGACCACCAATCAATCACCAAATGAATGCGGGCCTGGCCTACATTTAGGCGCGCGTCCTAGCGCTGTCGTCTGAGGCACGCAAAAACTCGATTACAGGCAGACGGTCTGGTCGTGCATTTGGCATTTGGCCCTGCGGCAACTGATATCGCAAAACTTTCATTAAAATCAGGTCAAGACGATCGGTCGCTTTTAATGCTGTTGGTGGTGGTGGTGGTCGCCCTACGGTGGTGACTTATTTATACACCGATTCGATTCGGCTTCACGAAGAAACCCGTTAATGCCAACCCTTCTTATCCCGAGCAACGGAGTTATGCAAAGTCAAACTGTCCGAGTTTCAATGCTTAAATCTCACGCACTTTAATGGACCCAGCGATACGGAGAATGTTTAAGCGTGGTTTAATGACGCCAAAAAGGGTGAATGTACCCCTTCCGGGAGCGTTGTCGATCACTATCGTACCGTGTGTCCGACAAATTGACCAGATTTGCTGCTGGAAAAGAAAATTGCGTGCAAAATTTGCATCGGATGATCAATCTCGAAAGATATCCACCACCACACCGGGGACGTTGTAAACTTTTAAAACTTCCAGCACTGGATGCGTGTTGAGAGCACCCTCTGCTACCATTAAACACTTGCCGTGCCTTATCTGTAGCGAATCTTTATATCTTTCGCCCTGCTTTCGGTCGAGATGTCCCACAAGCTTCCGGCCGTGGTGTTGCTTTATCTGGAACAGAACAGATAAGATGTTGGGAGTGTTCGCCCGCGTGAAAGATTCGCTGAGATTAATCTCAATCTAAGTTCTAAAGTTCCTCCTTCTTAGCTGGTGGGGAGATTGGAAGGGTAGGAGCGAGAGGAGAGCTAATTTTTAATAAAGCAATAAACTAATTTTAAACACATTAGTCACAGTGCGTGTTTGTTTTACCCGCCGCGTGCATGATGTTGCTGTGGCATCTTATGGGGATGTGGAATACGGTGGTTCTTGGAGCAAGTATCGTCCACAACAGTACAGTCGGCCGTTTTCTTTGTGTGTCATTTGAAGCTGACCAGAGGGAATATATGGTTCAGTGGTCGGCAACACTATTTACAGTGTTATGAAACAAGAAAACGATCGGCCGGGCGCATTCGATCGGTTAAGTACACAAAAAGTGATGATCTACTTTGTCTTTAACCTCTGAAGGTGTGCCATGTTGTACATACGGATTCCGTCGTCCTGTCGTCTGACATTCACTCTACCATTAGTAATATGGTGGCTGTTTTGTTGATGCACCAAGATTCTTTCCAGCCGCTGCTTGAAAGTTACAATAATCTACAAAAATAGACTTATTCTTATGCACTTTCCTAACCACAAGAACATTTCTGGGCCTTCTTATTACATCCTAGGGTCCTAGGGGTGTTTGATAGATTTTCTCCCCAAAACTTTCTATAAAAAAGAACATTTGGTATCATTCTTGTATGAGAGCCCGGGGTGTTCCGATATTTGCGGCCGTTGCGACTCAGGTCTTCACACGCCAGGATCGGATCGGATCCCGTACACAAGACTGACTATCCAGCTAAGAAGCAAAACGAAGTGAAGGAAATCCAGTAATGGCAGGCCAAGATCTCTCGAGGTTGTAATGTCCAAATAGAAGAAGATGACGGACTATTACAGCAAACGATATGAGATTTGACGAAAATACTTGACAACTAGTCAATATATCATGAGTTAGATTACTACGACTGTCGCATAAAGCTAGTAGTGGCAGACCAAGGCCTTACGAGGTTGTAGTACCAAATGAGGAAGAGAAGAGATTACTTTGAAGTGTACTGTTCCTAAGAGGTTCGAGCAATTATAAAACAAACTAAGACACTAATGTATAATCTTACTGCTATATACGTACGTATGTGTTAACTCCATAACTGCATATCTGTTTGGTCTTGCTTATGATACATGTTTTAGGATATTTGAGGGAACACAGCCATATTTACGTTAGTTCCAAGTAATCGTCTAATCCATCCAAGCTCGTCCAGTTCCACTAAGTCAACAATCTATAAGAATGAGTGACGCCGACTGCAAGGGAGTCGATAGAACAGAGTCACAACTCTCCTCAGTTACGACAAATGGATTGTTTTGAGCCCGCTTCCTTGCCATGTTAAGTGCGCCTTAATCCTTATTGAGATAACTATCTTTACATCATTTATTCGTACTCTCGATCAAATGTAGATCAGCTGCAAATGATTAAATACGTACTACTTCCATTCTCCTGACACTGGACATTAGTTGCTGACCCCTGCATCCTGTCCAGCTCCTGTTTACATCAACCGGGTGTGGCGTGGCTTTTAAGCGGATGGGGAAAAAGCTGCACGGTAAGCGCCAAACCTACTAAACCTAAACGAACCACACGGTGTGGAAAAACAGGCAACCAACCCCCTAACCAGCCAGGGATCATGTAAAAAAGGCACACATTAAACCCGGGCTATTAATATTAATTACCCGAGTCCCATCCACACACACACACGGACACCATAGCGCACTGCGCGTTCCGGAATGTCGCGATGCGCTCCGTGTGTTCTCCGGAACCACGGAGGATGGTGAAACTTTTTCTTACCGTACAAACAATGGGAATGTGGCGTAGAAAAAAAAAGTGCACCAGTTTGGAAACTTTTTCCCTTATACTGCACGCTATGTCATCGCCCCACAACGGGTCCGGGACTGTCAGATAGCGGTGCAACAGCAGCAGCAGCAGCAGCAGTAGATAAGAGCAGATAATTAATCCAATTTACTAACATTGCTTGCCATACTTATTATGCCTTCATGCCAACAAAAGGCTCCTGCGTGCGTGAGGTGGTAGTGAGTAGCTTTTAGGTTGGGTCTGACTAGATCTACTAGCCCTGCCGGTAGAACCTTATTATAACACTCGGTGGATTACTTTTTGTTTTCTGTTTTCTCAACATTCCAGCACTTGTGGAATGCAGTTGACTCTGGTGTGTTCCATGTGTGTGGGGCATGTGCTTCTCAAACAAAAAACCTTTGAACCTGCGTTTGCGTTTTCAATTTTTCCACTGCTTCAGAGTGCTCCACCACAACATTCCTCCTATCAGTTTGGGAAGGTGCAATTGAGATGACAGAAGTCTGGGCACCAGAAGTGTCCGAGTTTTTTGCTTCCTTCGATATCTCAACTCAAACCACCGGGACCGTTTGCGCTTAATTCAAATTAATTGCCTCCGTAATGGGTACGCATGCCAAAGAAGAGACAAAAATGTGTCTCATCACGAATTATCGCCGTCGATGAACTGTGGTTCAAGTGGCGCATTAAATCACACGCGCCTGATGGGCTAACATGGGTGAGAGTGGTGTGTTAATTTTTGCCTCAAGTTTCGTTCCTTTTTTTTCTGTGCTCGGTTCGATTCGGTTTCTGTTCAATTCAATTTCGCTTCCCGCCCAAAGACCGAAGACAGCGTGTCCGAGCATTCAAGCAAGCAAAAAAAAAGGGAAGAAAAGCAACAAACACGGACCCAACAACTCATCTGACACTAAAATGAAATTAATTGATCGTTACCGTGGGATCGTCAGCTTCAGGATGCGGACAAAATAAGCGGCACCCGGCAAGCGAGCCGGTTTCATAAATTTCTATAATACCGTTCGGATTAGCTCATGTCATGTAGGAGATGTAAGAGGTCTAAATATAAACCCCCGAACCAGAACTTCAACCTCAAACATTCAATATAGTAGCCTCAACTATTGTCGTTAGCCGCCAGTACGTAGTGGTTTTTGGCAGATGACAACAATTTTACCCAATTTCTAAGGACACACCGATGACACGGAGGTAGTTCCCCCAAAGGGTGATGCATATTAATCTGCTTAATAAGCCGTTGGACTTGGGAGAATGTGTATATTATCCCTTGCCAAAACTATTAACACCAACCATTTATCTGGATGTTTTGTTTGAAGATCTTTTTGACTTTTTGGCTGTCTCTCCGTCTGGTTAACTGAGCTAAGAGCAACACGCTACAACCAAGAAGTAATCCAACAAATTATAATTGGATTTAAAGGAAGGAACAAAGCAAATAAAAAAACCGAAAACATTGACCTCTTTCTTATGCTCTTCCCAACAGCATTAACGCATCTTGATGATGAGTCATTTCGTTTCCTCGATCGAATCGCATGATAAGCTTTCAACAGTATCCCAAAAAAGGAGTATTGTTCGCCATGCTTCTTTTTTGTTCCTTTTTAAACAGAAGAATACAAAGAATTCAATTTAACAACAAAAAAGAGTGTAGCAACATGAGTTGCAAAAAACGTTACCTTGCAAGAGGTGAAGTAATTCCTTTTTTCTTGCCCTGTTTTTGTTGGTGCATTTTTGGTGGACCGTGATTGATGAGCTGCTGCAGCAGGACGAACAACAATTGGCATGTTTCGAGGGTGCGCGAACGATCAGCGAACTCATAAACTCATCCCCACAATCGCCCACTCGATTGGTGCGCCGTCAGACAAAAAGGGCAATCAGATAAACGGCACAGATGAATCGATTGATATCTCAATTGGAAAAGTGCATCACGTAGCAATTGTGTTTGTTTTCGGTTTTTTTACTGTATTTGATCGCTATCACAAACAGCAAAAGGTTAATTTAAAGGTTCCCGCTACGCGAAGGACACGCTTTTTAATCCCACCTTTCCAATTTGCTTGGCCAAAATTGCGTCACATGCTGCGGGTTTTATTTTGCAATTTATCGTACAACGCAGAAATGTTGCGACCGATTGAATCATTTTGGGATAGTCAAATTTGTCTTACAAGCAGGTCCGACAGCCGACAAATGCACCTGTTCGCACTTGGCCCCTGCCGTGCCGGACCGTATCCCTTTCTGCAACGGTTGGCTTGCAGTTCAAACCAGCTTGACCACCGGGACCACTGCAAAACAAAACGCTAAAAAGTAACGACGCCTTTATATGTGCGGCGCAGTTTAGTGGCAATGGTGTATGCTTGCACGGATCGCAAAAAACTTACTTTCTTTCGCAAAAAAACGTTCGTTGTGGGCAAATTTTAAATGCAAAGCGGCTGTGGATGAGTTAGTTGAAGCATGGCTACTACCTAGAATCTGTTTTTTTGCAAGAGTCGAGAACGCATGGTAGAGAAATGTCAGCTGGCGTGTAGCTCTTTGTAGCTTCAATTTACTTCACTTTTATTCATGAGGTTTGGGAGAGATTTTCGAGCTACCCTCCTGTTGATAATTTATTCCACGCGCAAACCAGAGGTATCTAGCAGAACCGATCGTTTGTTTTACTTTTGATTTTTATCATCTTTTGCGATTGATTTTTGTGGTTGTAGTTTTTGCTTTGCATCTAGCTTGGTTTTTAGTTGTTAAGGCGCATTTACACGAGACGAGACGTATTTGACAGACGTTATTAGACGCACTGGAACACTTCTGAGAGCCTGAGTATTGCTTTAAAAAAAACTATATAAATGTCAAAACAACATATTTTAGTGTTTGACAGAACCCGGCTAAAAAGTCCCTTTTTAAATGAAGTCATCTTAAACCTCATTCGCAGCTATTTTGAAGGAAACTGACATCAAGTTTAGTGCAGAAATTCTGAATCGATAATGAAGTAAATCGAGCTGTATACGATACGATTGTTTAATATACAAACAAAAATAATCTTCTTCTTTGACACTACAATCTCTCTTTAGCTTGCTATTTCTAGCTTTCTATGACTCAGTTATACCGATAGCTGGATAGTCAGTCCTGCCAACAGGGAGACGATCCGGAAGGGATCCAATCCCCGATTATGCCGTGTGAAGACCGACGCCATCTTTTCCAATAGTTTGGTTTCCTTGGTTATAAATTGTACAGTCTTCTGAGATCAGAAATTGTTGCTATCAGCTCAAATAAAAAGATACGTGTTATCCACCAAAATCGGTTAATCTTTTCTTCGCGATTGGATTTTCTCGAATGTATTCCTTGGACTAGTTTTGACCATTTTGTACGATAAATTATATAGAAATACACAAGTAATAACAGAACAAATATTAGCGGAATAGAGATCAAGTTATAATGCATCTTTAAATGATTTTTTTCTCCTGATTTCTCGGTAAGGTTTGGGATATAAAATTACCTAACCTAAACCTATACCTAAAAATTTAACTTTTGTCAACTTCTTCTAAAAGCTAACTATCAATCATAAGCCATTTTGTTCCTATCGAAATTAATTTATTTTCCACCAATTGCGCCCAGTGTAAAGGTGCCTTAAGCGATCCCCATAGCCCTCGAACGAGTGAATCCCCACAGCCTACACTCTAGGGCGTTTTGCTCGCGGCCAGAGCATGTTTTTACCCTCGCTAATTACTCTGCTAATATGATTTACTGATGGGCTTTTCCCTTTCACTTAACCACCAACAAACCGGTACTGGGTGGTGGTTGGTTTGCTGTTTTCTATCGTTTTCCACCTAACTAACTGACCCATCCATTCATCGTGATCTTACAATTACACCCGACACACATAACTCTATTTCTCACGTGTGTTGCGTGGCGTTGTCATCCTGTCCGCTTTTGCTTTTTTCGCGTGCGAAAATGTCACTTGTCTACACGACAAGTCGCACTACCCATCGTCTGAAGTGGTTTAAAGCCCCTGCCGGGTTAATAATGTGCAAAATGAAGATTTACTTAATCGAGTGTATCGTACCACAACAGTCCGAGCTTGGTTGTCCCCAAAACAAAGCTGAGGAACTACTGAGGAAAAATAAATTTGCTTCAACAATTGCACGTACATAAAGGTGTGCAACTTGCCCTTCACACATTCATCCACAAACGGGTACTGCAATTTCACAATGAGGTTTGCAGATCGAACTACTCATCCACCATGCGTCACACAGATCCCCACCGTCACACGGTTGACTGACTTTAATGATGACACTTTCTTTGCACAGCTGCCAGCACAAGACACACACACACGCGGGACACTCTTCTCTGTGCTATTGCCCTCCCGAGAAATATAGCTGGCCCGCCATCACATATGTATATTTTGCCATCCACTCTCAGCAGGGATGCATCGACTGTCGGTGAGCCGGTGGTCATAAAAATTAGCCACATTCCAAATGCTTCTGGTTCCGAGCGCGTTCCGAACCTGGTGGGTCAATATTTAACGAAAATTATGCATGCAAAATCGCTAATTGTATGCCATCATAACGCATCCAATGCGTTTTTTGAAGCATCCCGACACAATCCCGCAAACGAAACGACGACGAAACAAAGCGAAACACACACAGGACAAACATGAACTGCCGCAAAGGAAGATCCAACCCGTCCAAAAGGCCTCATTTCTTATGCAAAGCGAACCGATCACGGGTGCGTGATTTGCACACGGCAAGCAAACACGATGCCGCGCATACAAAACCGAGAAGCGACATGAACAGGGTGCATCCCTGTGTTTAGGTGGCCTAACGATCCTTTTTGCGTTCGGATCGTGTGAAGGTGACTTATGTGGCTTGCGTTGCGCTCCATTAAGATAGCGAGAACCTGTCCACCATCATCGCACGCGCACGCACGATCTCCTTATGCAGAAAAAAACAGAAAACAATTCCCCATTCAACTGTCAACGTGTGCAGCGTCCCTAGCGTAAGCCAAGATCGATCTTTTTAAGCCCACTGATGACTCAATTTACCATCACCGACATGGATGAGTTATCGCCCCCTGGGAGCGGAGGGAAAATAACATACATTTTCGCACCCTTCGATTGGAAGTTCGCACTGGATGAAATTGATTCATGGAACCGGTGAGTCTGCCGGTCACTTTGAAAGTCCCCGTTTTAAACACAAACAGTGCTGAATTTCGCTCCCTTCAATGGAACGCGCGCACTCTTATCAATGGGGTCTCGGGCACAGAGTAAAAGAAGGTTATCGTTGGCTTGGTTCTATCAGTCCGCTCTACGCACGGTCGGTGAATAATTTCTGCGATCGCCCGATCTTGGAGGCCAAATTACTTGTAAGGAATTTCCAATGATTCACGGTTATAAATGGGAAGATGATGTTGATCGTCGGTAAAAGTTGATTATCTCATTCGCAACTAAACGGCACCTTTTCTCGCTCAATTCTCGCTCAATGTTTACCATCGGAACTCGCGGCCGTTGAGTAAACAGAGTTCCTTGCTATCAACGCTATAATTATCGATTGATAGGGCAGATTGCAGATTATAGAACTGATTGGTTAAGAGATCGTGTACTACAAACTAGTTGAGAGAGAGAGAGTGGAAAAACGATTCGTGGGCTATCAACGCTATAATTATCGATTGATAGGGCAGATTGCAGATTATAGAACTGATTGGTTAAGAGATCGTGTACTACAAACTAGTTGAGAGAGAGAGAGTGGAAAAACGATTCGTGGATCGATTGGGCTTAATAAGAACATAATCTTAACTATCTTGGTAAACAGAATTTGTTGATGGGTTTCAGTTAATGATGAGCTTGCAGATAATAACTCTCGAGAAGACTCGTTGATGGATTTAATATAATTAATGCTGCTCTTTAGGAGCAATAGAACATCTTCACTGTATACCGATTTACCGATTTTTTTTAATTACTTACATAAAGTATTATAATATTCTAATACTCAACGACGCCTCTGAAACATAAATTGTATCCAAAACTGATAAATTTGATCTTAACCCCGAGACTGAGGGGACTGGGGAGCCACTGGTCCTCACAGGACTTTCTTCCCATACGCAGGACACTCTGACTGTCCAGCTGTGGGTGTCCTAAATCATGCAAGTCAGAAATGGCAGGCCAAAACATTAGGTTGCACCTCAAAAGAAATCAAAGGTATCAATATACGCTTCTGAAGCTATTGCTCTGTCCAAACTGAGGGTAACCCTTTAGCCTTTAAAAGCTTCAGAGGTAAATCCAAACTGACGAATTCCTTTTAGACAAAATTCCTTCCAAGAAAGAATTTTAGCGCCATATTCTTGGGAGAACTGAATTCCCTAATGTCCGTCAAATCAGGCTAGACAGGTACAATGAGGGCTGCTAGATAGATATGGGATTCTTATAAAGTCATCCACAAGGACTAAATGAGGACTCAATTTACCAGACCAGAAAGGCCAGGATATTTAGTTGACTGTGACGAGTCTAAAGGACTTCTTCTGCAGACCAAGACTACTAGTTAGAAAGACATTTCTAAAGAATCCCAGTAATCGGTTTATATTCATGAAATTATGAAACTCGTTTCATTCAATTTGTTTTTGAAATTTATTCTAGGTAACATTAACGATTCTTAAGAAACGAGGCCTTATAAGTCGTATACACTGTTGCGTTCATTCTAATACCCGGAACATTTGTGCATCTAATCCCATCTCGTCTAATTTCCACGTAGTAAAGTGGAATTATGTTCCAAGAAGCGTTAGTCACTCGGTAAACTCTTAAAAAAGCTCGCCAGTGATGCCATCATTTCACGCGCCAGGACTGAGTGTCGAATCTCGGAGAGACCGTATCAGTCATTATCCAGCTACAAGTATGATGACGGAAAAAATGTCTGACCAAGACTTCTTTCTAGCGTCTGAAACTTATGTTGAGGAAACAGGTGAAGCAAATCATCAGCATCATTACAATTTTAATTAGTATATGCTGATAAATCAAGATATCTCATCAATATCAAGATGCAAAAAACACCCATCACATGTAAAAAGCACAAATATCCCAACCAAGTGCTATTTACCTACTTCAAGGTCAATTGCATTCTACTACCTACCTCAAACTATCCCACACATCATTGAAACGCCTTTTCTCGAACGGCGCTCTCCGTTCGAAGGGATGCGAAGCCAGGCGCTGTGCTGCATCTTGCCGGGTTGCCTCCACCAAGCTAACTTCCTCTTCCGAAGCATCCGATGCACCTGATTTCCGGCCATGTGTGTTTGGATGCTGCTGCACATGATGCACATGAGAACTGTGATGATGATGGTGATGATGGTGATGGCTGGTGTGATGGTTGTTGTGATGGCGCGACTTTTGCTCCACGGTATGTGCCTGCGGATCCAGGGCCACCATCGTCGATTCGCCCACATTCGGCACCACCTTGATCGGCCGATGCTTCAGGTAGTGTTGCTCGTGCCGAACGTGATGCATACGGTACCGGCCGGCATGGCCACCGGTCGGTTCCTCCCAACGCATTAAATTGCTCGGCGCCGGTATGCTGCTGCCGGTGGTGGTTGAAACGGGCCGTACCGTTACCCAATCGGTCGGCAACCGGCCACCACCGACATCCCGCAGCCACTCGTCACTGTCCTCATAATTAATGTCACTGTCACCGGTGCCGAGCGCATCGACGAACCCGACACACATTTTCACTTTCAAAAATAAATGCAAAAGCAGCATGAAACGGAATGCCGCACTTTTCGTAATGGCCATGGATGATTTCATGATTAACCTCAGCTCAGATTACACTCACTAACGCACACGTACACGCGCACTAAGAACGCACAGCTCTTACACACAAGGAACGGGCACACGCTTTTATCTGTGCTTAAGAAGATATTTTATTCACTGCCACAATTTCTATTTTCAATTTTTCCTCCTTTTTGCTGAAGCACTAGCACCACTACTGCTTCGTAACAGAGCACACTAGCAGCCCGAAAACACTTGTCACTCACGGCCGGTCGAGCCCACCTTGTCTTCGGCTCTGTCAATCATCGATCATCGGTTGTGTAAAACGATCTGGCTGGAACAAACAAACAGGGAAAAAAGAAGCCGACTGATCACGCACACGCACACAAGCACTGGCACCTTCAATACGTGGGGTTAAACGGATTGTGGTGTTTACGGATTAACAAAAAAAAATGAACCACGCGGTATAGAACAACCTCATCGACATCCGGTCGATCTCCGGCGCGGGTTAGTTTTCCAATGCAACGATCTCTTTTAATTGCGCTCGCTCGCATTACACCGGTACACGCTTCTGCTTCTGATGATGGAGAAGAGTGCGGAAGCAAGAAAGCAACCTCACAAGACCCAGATTTCGGCATTCATTCGGATGAATCTGATAACGATCTGCTCTCACTTTGGGAACGGGGCGCGAACTGACATAAAGCAATCAGACACTCGCTTTTGTCATTTTACATTCACTTGTAGTGGTTTTTGTTGTTGTTAAGAAAAGGGATATAAACTACCAACAATTTAATTAATATGTTCATTTGTTTGGCTTTAAAATGGCGTCCTATCTAGGCCATCTTTATTACACATCTTTCGCTATAATACAACAGCAAGAAAACAATATTCATTGCCCCCTGTTTTGCTTGACACAGAGGCAACTGGGTGAGATTAAAAATTATCTGTTGTGAAAATTATGAAAAACCCAACCACCAACGAAAAAAAAACACAAACCAAAACAAGCATAAAACATAAAAACAAACAAACCGAATGAATAATGCAACGCGCGCAACGCAACGCGCACATTTCTCGCCGTTAACGATCGTGATTATTTATAAAAATCGTTCACCCAATCGCGGGTAGTGGAAGTAAAGAAGCTACCAAAAGGTACGGGGCGACCATACAGAAAGGTGGAACATAAAATATATTGGGGAGATCCTTGAAACATCGCGAACGAATTGCCGCGGGAGAAACACGGCGATGCGAGTGGATCGTGTCGATTTAATAATAATATAAAAAAATCCCCCAAAACAAACACACCAAAAAAAAACGAGGTGGCCAACACGGCATGAAAGGAATTGCAGTTTACTGACTTAAATCCCGTGGCCCAAGAAATTGGATTTAGGGGATGCGTGTGGAGGGACACAGTTTGCGACAGGAAAAAAAGACAAAGGAAATCACTTACACACACACTCTCTCGATCGAACTCCACACCCACTGTCCCCCCGGTGGTTTGGGTCAATCGAAAGTTTTTTTTTTGGTTTGGCGAAAATGCCAGCACCAACAGGGGATCTACCTATCAGGAGGTGAGACAATACTTTGCTCAACTCACACTCATACGCACTTCACAACGAGCGGCAAGCACACGTTCGATTACGCACCACGAAACAGGTAGTATAGCTAGCACCACAATAAACTCATTCAACCGCATGATTTGATTTTAAAACTTCTTTCATTTTCCACGCATACACTCTTTTTCTCTATCGCCCTGCGGAACACACAAGATCACACGGCTTTACACTTCACATTTCCTTTACACGTGGAGCGCCACCTTCGATTCCGGGGCCCACTGGGATATCCTTTGACGGTCAAACCGCGTACACCACCACGGCTGTCCCTATGCCTTATTATATGAACGTCTGCTTGTCTGATCGACGACGGTGGGTGCGCGCGCGAAAAACCCGTCGTGCCTCGTCGAGGAAGTAAGTAAAAATATGGAAGAGCGAAACGGTCCTGCTCACCAGTGCCCATGTGCCAGCAGCGAACGTGCGTGGGTCGGTTGTGAAGTGACCGCCGCCGTCGTTTGAGTGAATCCGTGTCGGGTGAGTGAATTCATGCGTGTTCTTTTAATGTTAAGCTTCTAAAAAAGCTTTGTTTTGATTAAAAAAAAAATTATATTTTTAATAGGAATTACGCATGTTAATATGAACATTATTTCCTTTAGCTTGAGGGAATCAAATATTACTTTTGTATCGTTCAAAATTAGAGAAAACAAAAATTATATTTAAACACTTTTAATTTGTTGTCTATAATTTTTGTGTAGAAATGTTACCAACTTCAAGCATAGTTCTATGAGTATATTTACTCTTACTCTTACTTATGAGAACAATGCTGCAAAGCGAATAACTAAGTTTTACCATGTTTTCTATTTATGTATTTCTAACAACCTCGTCGTATTACCTTTTTTGCTTTACTTGGAACGACCTGGTCGTATTGCTTGTCGTATTACCTTAATTTAAGGAAAAAACAAAACAGCAAAAACTTTCTGTCAAATGTACATCAAACGGAGCACTTTGAGAACGAACTTGCTTAAGTAGCACCAAATAAGTGTTTAATAGAGGTGACTATTTGCTGTACGTTTGGACCAAAATCAAAACCATTTTGTGTTTAGCAATTTTTATGGGATTGAAAGTAGCTTTATTTAAAATTATCGTGCTAATGAGATCAACAATTGCTCTACTTATTTCAATGCTGGGAAAGGAATAACTAACTTTAAATAAGATTTTTCTTCCTATTGATCAAGAACAGCCTCGTATATAAAAAAATATAAGCGATTGCATACATTTTTTCCATCAAATGTATATCAAACGGGGCACTTTGAACGGAGCGAACTCGCTAAAGTAACATCAAGTGAGTGTACGATAGAGGTGACCATCACCGTACGTTAAATTACAATTTAAAAACATTTTGTATGGCATCATGTTTCCGCATGCGAAAGAAAAAAAAAGTTAAAGGTAAAACACTTTTGACTTCACCCTCGTTCGGGTTGTACCGAGAAAATACGAGATGCGGTGTAATCTCCCACAATAGCCGAAATCACCCAAGAGATAGGGTTCATGATTGTGTTCATTCGAGTAGAAGAACCGTTGAAGATGATACTTTCGATTAACTTTCTTGATAGAACTGCAATGTTCTAAAAGAATTTGTATAAATCAGCGTAAAGCTTCTCGGTAATATGTTTTTGATTATTTGTAGTTGGTAAATTTTAATGTAAAACGTTTCTTTTTGTTATAAAAAATTACCAATTATTTTACATTTTTTATCAAAAATATTTAATTCTTTCTATTTCATAACAAAAACAGAAATATGCAAAAATAAACAGAGAATATTATACAAAATTAATACACGTTCAAATGACGAACGGGTGACTCTACTGTATTTGCTCTCTCGCTCTCCGAATCCGGTGAACTGACCCAGCATCTCGGTTACCATGCGATGAGGATGCTGTGAACGAATGAATACCGTGTTTTCCTTCGCAAGAGCGAATGAACACCATAGGGGAAGTGGTTCACTCGGTCGCTCTATCTGTTCATGCTAACGTGTTTATGTTAACGCACTCAAGTGGATAATAATTTGGTTATAAATTAAACTTGAATTAAGAGATTTCATTGAAACTTTAATAATACAAATGAATTTTTGAAACTGTGACAGAAAAAGTTATAGAATAACATTTTTAAATCTGCGTTATGTTTTCCTCTATTATGCATTTAAAATTTAATCATTTTTTCATTCATCTGTTTTTTGAGTAGATGATGGTGGTATTTTCAATTTTATTTCTTAAACCAAAATCAGTTGATGCCTCAGTAGTTAATTACAAATTAATTTAATAAATTAAAATTATTATTTCAACATTTTTCCTCTAAATTTGAGATTTAATAGAAAAACCTCAATAAAACATATAAAGCAAAACTTCATGTCGTAAAAGCTAAAAAAGAAAGTGTCAATTTCTCGTTTGTTTTTTTGTTTTCTCCTTCCGAAGCAGCAATACGATCGCCTCTAATCAAAAGATAATCCACGCCATGATACCACTGATAGAGCTCTCCGAACGCACCATGAGCTTCCGGTTTGAACTACGGCCACCACCATCACCAAGATTTTCCATTTCAATCAACGACCACTCACATAAAGAACGCTGCTTAAGAAGTAGCACACGTACACGCCGTATCGGAGAGCTAAAAGCAACAATAAACCCCCCGAAAAAAAAATCCGCCCCATTTGTGTTGAAGGTTCATCCAATCCATCTTCAAAATCAAACCGAATCGATCAGCAGAAAACGGGCCGGCAGTCGTTAAAAATTCAAACCTCTTGTAGCTTGTCTCCCATTTCACCGAGGATTGACATACGGGTTGACATGGTGGCATAGTTCGCCTGACTATCCACAGTCGAGATAGCAGCAGTGTGGATGACGGCGTGTAAGGTAAACGTTACAGCGAGCGTCCGTGTGCCCGGGGAAGTACGTGTCCCATCGGGCCAGATGCTTCATTAGCGCGTAAGCCACGCCACTACACAGAGAGAGAGAGAGCACACAAAGTGTGTGTGTGTGTGTGTGTGGGGAAGACTCCTTGAGGCTGTACGGTGCAAACAAACCTCATAAAATGTGAGGCATCATGTTACGCGTTCTGTACATCAGAACGCCACAACCATTTACACACTTTGCCCGAAGGCTTGAAGCGTGCGTGTGCGTTCAGGGCCCCCAATTCATGACCCATCACAGTCGTGTTCCACGCACGAAAATCCAACAAAACCCAAAGTGGATGTTGTTGTGCCTTCCATTTGTTGGCGGGCGAGACGGCCCAAACACGTAGCATCTTTTCGTTTATCCTCGAGCATAAAGCGAGCGCGTGGCACGTGAGCCATCATTCCGGTGTGCGTAAAAATGGCCCAGACCCTGCAACAAACTTATGAGGCTCACTGTCATCGACCTCCCAAGCTTGGTGGAAGATTTCGCAAAACTACACTTTCCTATTTATTTCCATTTATTGGTTTGTTTGCTGCTGCTCGCTTGCTTCTTCGCTTCGGCCGGTCCTGGCCGGTGCTTGAGTGTTCTATTTAGATTCATCCACTGGGACAGATATGATTAATGATCTATTCGCATGTTTTATGCTACGCAACAGGCCTGCCGTATCAAGTGCTTCGATGGTTTATCGTTTGCCCAGCAACATGCCACTGACAGTGATTGGGCAGTGAGTGTGTACATGCAGCTGACACGCCGCTACTGTGAACAGAAGAGATGGCCTTAAACTTGAACAAGTGAGCCTCCGTTCAGACGGCGAACAGTAAGCAACTGTAAGCAGACTGTTGTTTTTTGTTGCAAGTTCAGGGACATGTTCGTACTGTAAATACCCGTGTGTGGGGAAATTATTGTAATCCTACATTCAAATACATATATTACTGCAATCGTGCGGATATGCAAAACAATGCAGACATGTTTGAAGGGTTTATGATATGAGGTCTCTCCTCATCAGTTTTTCTGCTTAAGGTTTTTTAATTCTAGGGATAGGTAAATGAACTTTCAAATTATTAAGCTACTAGTGCCAATCAATATTTTATCCATACATTATAGATTACATTAACTTCAAATATATTCTAGGACGCCATTATTTTCGATTCCTTTTCCAGGATCCTTGAAGTTTTGGGATCGACATGGATCGAATTCACACAGCTTCAAGTTGTAAAAGAGTTGGTCTTCAAGGTATGTAATCTTTTGATTCTTCTAAGTAAATCTTTGGTCTATATTCTAACGTCTCGTGTTCTAACGAGGAATAGTTCTTCTTACGCGGATTACCCTCTTGTTCAGGGTTAATTCTAAAAGCGATGATCAGTAATATCTTCTGTGAAATTTTATAATAATTAATTCGCGACTTCAGAATTCTTTTCTTCTTCTTGAGCTACTTTTTCAGAATGCCTCGTTTAACAATTTCTGGATTTGGTTTTTGCATAATCTATCTTTTAACACGCATAATATGTACGGAAGAACGATCTGAATTGCATTTGTCGTGTCCTTTGTGTTAGGATTCGGAGCAGATATCAGTATCCTACTACGTTGATGTTGGTCTCTGAGTGGTGGGATCATCAGAGGATTAGCTACTTTGAGCTTTGTTGCTGTTCGTCTGGGTAACTTTGTGATTGGATCTATCCCATTACTTATATTTTCAAACTTTTGAGTCGTTTAATCACAATTCAACCGTCCCTGGAAGATCGTACTACTATCCCCGTATCTGTAACTTTTATCTTTGAATAATAAAATCGGTTGCTATCTACTGATATACTTTGGTTCTAAAACATCAAGAGGTCTTGGCGATTGCAATCGTCACCGGTCATGCCGTGTGAAGCTTGGCATCCTTATGATCTCTGTCTATATACTGAATGATGAGTTCTTCTTATTTAACTCTACAACTGTATGTCTTCGAATATACAAATTACATATATTCTGAAGAATTTGTTTTCTTACTTTAAAAATATTTTCAACATTAATCACATCTATAAAAATAGCATCTATAAAAAAGGCAAATAGTTGCCATAATCAAATTCCGCTCCAATCAAGTTAAAGCTTTAAGAAATCTTGTGCCTTACCGTATATTTTGCCCAAAAATTATGCTCATTTGTTTTGCCTTCTCGTTGTCTCTCCTTCTCTCTGGAGCCAAATTGTTTGCACGAAATGTTCTTCAGCCCTTACTACTATAGCTCGCTAGTCCACCCACCTGCACAAAGCAGATCAACTCTAGTGTCATAAAAATTCACGACCCGGGCTCACATATGCTCTCCCTCACACCTTGATTCAAGTGCCCCACGGGTCCCATCGAAGCATGCGAAGCGAAGAAAGCATCGCACACAGCAAGCTACCGAATGGACACTGGCACCATCCAGGTAGTACGTGGTCGGCAATCGTGCGGATATGCAAAACAATGCAGACATGTTTGAAGGGTTTATGATATGAGGTCTCTCCTCATCAGTTTTTCTGCTTAAGGTTTTTTAATTCTAGGGATAGGTAAATGAACTTTCAAATTATTAAGCTACTAGTGCCAATCAATATTTTATCCATACATTATAGATTACATTAACTTCAAATATATTCTAGGACGCCATTATTTTCGATTCCTTTTCCAGGATCCTTGAAGTTTTGGGATCGACATGGATCGAATTCACACAGCTTCAAGTTGTAAAAGAGTTGGTCTTCAAGGTATGTAATCTTTTGATTCTTCTAAGTAAATCTTTGGTCTATATTCTAACGTCTCGTGTTCTAACGAGGAATAGTTCTTCTTACGCGGATTACCCTCTTGTTCAGGGTTAATTCTAAAAGCGATGATCAGTAATATCTTCTGTGAAATTTTATAATAATTAATTCGCGACTTCAGAATTCTTTTCTTCTTCTTGAGCTACTTTTTCAGAATGCCTCGTTTAACAATTTCTGGATTTGGTTTTTGCATAATCTATCTTTTAACACGCATAATATGTACGGAAGAACGATCTGAATTGCATTTGTCGTGTCCTTTGTGTTAGGATTCGGAGCAGATATCAGTATCCTACTACGTTGATGTTGGTCTCTGAGTGGTGGGATCATCAGAGGATTAGCTACTTTGAGCTTTGTTGCTGTTCGTCTGGGTAACTTTGTGATTGGATCTATCCCATTACTTATATTTTCAAACTTTTGAGTCGTTTAATCACAATTCAACCGTCCCTGGAAGATCGTACTACTATCCCCGTATCTGTAACTTTTATCTTTGAATAATAAAATCGGTTGCTATCTACTGATATACTTTGGTTCTAAAACATCCAGAGGTCTTGGCGATTGCAATCGTCACCGGTCATGCCGTGTGAAGCTTGGCATCCTTATGATCTCTGTCTATATACTGAATGATGAGTTCTTCTTATTTAACTCTACGACTTTATGTCTTCGAATATACAAATTACATATATTCGGAAGAATTGTTTTCTTACTTTAAAAATATTTTCAACATTAATCACATCTATAAAAATAGCATCTATAAAAAAGGCAAATAGTTGCCATAATCAAATTCCGCTCCAATCAAGTTAAAGCTTTAAGAAATCTTGTGCCTTACCGTATATTTTGACCAAAAATTATGCTCATTTGTTTTGCCTTCTCGTTGTCTCTCCTTCTCTCTGGAGCCAAATTGTTTGCACGAAATGTTCTTCAGCCCTTACTACTATAGCTCGCTAGTCCACCCACCTGCACAAAGCAGATCAACTCTAGTGTCATAAAAATTCACGACCCGGGCTCACATATGCTCTCCCTCACACCTTGATTCAAGTGCCCCACGGGTCCCATCGAAGCATGCGAAGCGAAGAAAGCATCGCACACAGCAAGCTACCGAATGGACACTGGCACCATCCAGGCAGTACGTGGTCGCGGCGTGTGATTCACCTTGCTTTACGATGGCTACGATGTCCAATCGTGAGCAGTGTATGGTATGCTGGAAGCACAACCACCGGCTGTATCATAAACCGAAGAACCGAAATAAGGGAGCTAGTGGAGCAGGCTTCAGCATAGTGTGGGCCACCTTATGTATGCAATTTTTCGCTTCTAACACCAACCGAAGCTAGAGCAATTACTTTGCAAAAGCTGTCACAGAGTCAATCGGTACATAAAAATCATGTCTCAATTTATGATGGTCCCACGGATGAAACTTCCCATAAAAGAGAGAATAACAGATAACAACAGCGAGAGTGGCACACGGTTTTATGCACTTAAGCTTTAAACCATCAAACCCCGTTCGGGCAATTGATCTGTCTGTGCATGCGATTTTATCGTTAAGCAGGGAATGAATCCCCATTTCCTGTTCCTGTGGCAGCACGCCATACCCATCGTCTGGATGCATTTTAATTGCGCACTCTACACCGTGTTTGCTAGGGTCATTATTGGAACGTTCTTATTCTACGCTGCGCTCTCGCATTCCCATGTCCGAAACTAAAACGACCCAACGCGGATGTCATAAAGTTGGCATCGGTGTCGTCGCCCAACACACGAATCCCTCACAGAACTATGCACTTTCAGCGTAGCCGGTAAGGGCTCGGAATGACCCGGACACACATCAGCCGTAAGGGACGGGGAGAAGCAGTAGAAGCAGCAGCATTTCGTGACGAGAATAAATTCTCCAATGACAACAATCGTAGGTATACGAGCGGGTTTTGGGTGCGAAAAAAAAGACTCCCGACATCCCGAAAGCTCTTCTCGGACGTTGCATTTTTGTGCACTATTGGTGCAGTTTGTAGCCTGGGCACCAAAAAAAAAACAGCCGTACCGTGCGAGTGCACAGTAAGGCCGGGCCAGAATACTGCATGCCCTGTGCAAACTATCACAAACAACACCCACCAAAAAGAAAAAAAAAAACCTGGAGGCCCTTTATGCCCTTTTGGCTTCTTTAAATGCAGTCGTTTTTGGCGTCCTGCTTTTTTTTGCAAATGATCCTGTTTAGTCCTAAAAAATGGAACATCCGCAACAAGCATATGCACGCGAAACCATAGCAACCGGTCCGAGAGGCCCAGGAGTCATGAGGCGAAACACACATAACATTGGATGCACAAAATTTATGACCCCTCTCTCTCTCTCTCTCTCTCTCTCTCTCCGTTTCCTGGTTAATCCGCATCACCATAGCAACGAGACGATGCTCCTACTATTCCAGCGCTCTCTCTGCTATCCTTAAACGATTTTATGACGAGTTGATGCTGCTGCTGCCGTGGGCACGTTTCCTCCATTTCCGCTGTGGACAGTTCAATGCAGTTGCAATAAAAAAAAGCAACAACAAAAGCAAGCATACTATAGACCTCCCGGTATATGGCTTTAATACCCGGGAATGCATTGCTAGCGGTGATGACTGCTTCGTTAAGTCCGTGACGAATCCTTTATTGCCCTCTGCTGCTGTTCCCGAGCAGGAACGTTTTGCATACTTCAACTCCTCATACTTGAACAGCAACGGAAACAACCATACAAATGGTAAATTTTTTTTATTTGGTTGATGATTTTAAAACCCAAACATTTTGCTGAAAGATGATACCGAAAATGTTTTGGGACGAAGGCTAGTTTTCTCGATGCTCTAAATGGGTTAAATGGACATGCCTTTACTGCTTTTTAATTGCGGCTTCCTGACGCATCCATGTCTAGTCTTAGATGTGGTAAAAGATAAATAAAACACAACCCCTTTTGTGGCAATAAATTTGCTTCTCTTTCTCGCCCTTTCTCTGGCGATGACAGAATGGGGAATTTCGGAGTAGTATGACTCAACAACAGCAGGCCATGGTGATCTGATTTAAAAGTTATGATCGATCCATTAGCAGATCGTTCATCTGGGAGAGAACAATCTTTAGTGATCGCGATCTCACTGGAAGTTGAAAGATCTTAAAAATAGTTTCTTCTAACTGCACTCTCCCAGACGCATGTGCAATATGATGCAGATCGAGAAAGAAAGAGAAAGCGAAACGTCATTGTTTGGTGATTGACACGCGTGCCCGCCCGATCGGTAAAATGATTCAAATGATGCGCTATCGCGAGTGCGCTGGTAAACACTGCTGGGCAAATGGATGACCCTCCATTCAAGCATAATGTAAACAGTGTAACTAATATCCTTAAACACACAGTTGCACAATATCGGGTCGGATGCATAAGTCCACACACACACACACGCCATCGTAGTTCCACGATTAAACATCTCACATCCACGTCCGCATTCGCATTATTCGCGTGCCTGCCAATGGGACGGGGTTTTTGTGTAACAGAAGGAAATGATTGGAATGGTTTCAGATTGTTTTTTTTCGAAGATGCGAACAATCATCGCATTAGCATATGGAAAACATCTTGGTACCGTGAAATCGTTTCTCCACGCCGACGTTTCTGAGAAAGTTTAAATCATATGTGCAGTGCACACGAACGATGCGTCGTTTCATTTCAAGGGCCCCATCATACCCTAAACACTTCCCTGAAATTGAAACGAGTCATACACTCCCACTGCATGGTTGCATGGGAGCGAGTAAAGAAAGTGTTTCGTGTTTGGTTACGATTGCATTTTAATCGTGTACACAACCGCAAGACACTGTGGAATGTGACCGGCAGAAGTTTATGAGAAATTAGTAAAGATGTAACATATTTTAGGAAGCGTGCGGTTCTATAGGAGGTGAGTCATCGAGAATCGTACGAACTAACTCATACTTTGAACTATTAATATATTGAAAATAGCAGTACCACCAATATACGATTTAGAAGTGACGTCTTTTTGCTGATATCTTGTACTCGTTGTACTCCAGCAGTTTTAGTTGTAACTCCGCGTCGAGGCTCTCGAATAATCTAATCTTCAAACCACTACGCTGGATAAATCATTTGGTTTTAGAGCCGAATTTCGTTCATCTTGTTCAACTCGACCATGCTTCAGGATGAGCCTATTCTATGACATATTCATTGTGCATCTGCCTCTGTCTTCTCTTGAAAGTATTCTCCATTTCATCAAAGAATCGAATTGACATAGAGATCAGCGGTTCTCTAATGTAGCCTATGTCTAGGTGTTCGTATCTTTCAAAACTTTACCTATCTTAGGTCAAAAGTCGTCAACCATCTCGCTGAAACCTGTAGCGATAGATGAAGTAAGGCCTTGCCTTCGTAAGGGAAAACAGACATGGACGCTTTGTGTAACAGTCTCTTTATCTGGTCGACGATAATCTTCACCAAAGCTGTTCCAAATCAATTGATAGCACTGTAAAATGCTGTCTTTACATCATATAAAAGACGATGAATAGTTGGGTGGATCGTTAGGACACAGGATCATCGCATGACAAATCCTCAA
>KZ063227.1:16307-33807 GCA_002091835.1 Anopheles maculatus
AAATAAAGTAAATAATACCTACTGGTTATTACACACTAAAGAGATCGTCAAATGTAATAATATATTAAATAAATAGGCTAATAGTGCTCGACTAAAATCACTCTTAAAGCAAACTAGTCAAGCAATCTCTATTGAGGGCACATTTCGATACCGCCAGAGGAAATGCTCATCAAATCAAAATGCCAACGCATCCAAGTAATTAAACCACATGCAAATCGTGGTGCAACGGTTGCATCTTGTGTCCCGTGTAAACCACCACCACCAACGGTTGCAAGCACTCAGGTAAATTACTTTCACACTCGCACCACCGCACAAATGGTGCCCTGGGTTCCCAACCATCACCACGGTAGGTTAAATAAAATGCCAATCAATGTCCTTCCGTTGGCCTTTCGCTTGGATGGCTGACAAACGGCGCCTAGGCGTAATGGATCGTCATGTGGCGTAAGTAGGGTGGCGAATTATGCTAACGAAGTATTTTGTTTTAATAAAAAAGTTTTTAGAAAAAAGTGAAGTTGAATAATAGAAGTTGGTTCGAAGTAAATTGATTTCGCAATTAAAATAAAATATTACAACACTGTAAAACGCTTTTGTCAAATACACAGAGGAGTTCCTCACGATTACGTGTACATCCAACAGGTTGTACAAATGGTAATTTAATTTTCATTAGTGCTCGAACTCCATTACCAACGAATTGTGGCGACATTCGTTTCATCGAGTGAAGTATGCTTTGGTTAGAAAAAGCAGCATCATCATCATCATTATATCGTCCTGCTCCGACCGACCAGACTAGAACATTTCCCCAGCCGTAAGCAGACAACATTAGAAACTAATGACTTTTCTCAGCTAATTTTAAATGCCCTCCCCAAAAATTAAGCTTCCCTTGCTGGCAGCAGATCTGGTGGTTTACTCTCCTACCGTACCGTACTTTATAAGCACCATCTTTCCTGTAGGACACAGTTTCGATGTTACTTGGCACAGTTATTCCCTCTTCGTGTGTATGTTTGTAGAGCTGCATGTAGCGCTTGTTGGAGTACGCTCCGATGGGGCGTAAGCATCCCATTTCTCTCGTCAGCACGAAACACGAAAAACCCCAGCGCCAAGTGGCAAAAGACGACCGTTCTGGCCAGGTGCCATGTCGCGTTCGGACCATGCTTTCGCTACACCGGTCTGGTAGCAAACTGTTACGACACACCAGGCGCCTCCACATACCCGGGAAGCGATCGGGTAGCGTGTGGTAGCTGGCGGTAGGCGCTTTAACTAGCGGGAACGATCGGGTTGAGACACGCTTTAGAATGTACCGAATCGAACCGGCCGAGCATCATTGGCAGATGGTTTATTCGTTATTCGAGCGCTGCATACAACGGTAGAAAGGTGATTATGACGGGTGGCAACCGTGTACGGCCACGCATCCTTGAGATCGAAAAGCGATGTCAGGCAGGAATAAATCAGTGCGCTTAAAAATCAAAACCCCCGGTCTTAGAAACCCCCAAAAACCCGCGCCTTCGAAACAAAAGACCACATTTCACCATCACTCGCCCATATTTCGGGAACAAAAGGAAATGAGCAACAGACAGTACGCACACATGGTCACCTTCCCGCGAAAGGTCGAACGTTGGCTGGTGGCGTACCAGCTTTTTGCTCCCTTTGAATTTTTTCACGCCTTCACAGCGCTTAACATTCGTTTAATGTTTTCGAAGTGACATGACGTTTCAATGGGTTGTGGCCGTGTGTGTGTGTGTGTCTGGGAAGCGTTACATACGTACGCGCCAACATTCATGCCGCAGTGTGTCGGAGCGAAAGACGAACCACGATTTGAACAGGGTGGCAAACGTCAATGTCAGCAAGCTGATTGATGATTAGCATCTGATAGCAAGAGAAGAAAGTGATCAGTCTGTGTGTGTGAGGGCGGTAAAATGGAGGTGAGAAACTGGCCGAAGGTTCAAGGGCATATCGTGCGGTATTGCCGTAGGGAATATTCTTGGGTCGACAGCTGGGACGATGCGTACGGGACAACCCCCTCCCCCAATATAGGAAACCCAGGATCGCGGGGTTCGGGCTCCACGTTATTTATAGCGCGCGAACCACGATCACACCACATGCGGTCGTTTTCGCAATGGGAAAGCGGACGAGGCAGGCAGTCGAGAGAGATCGGAGAACCGATGTCTACTTAAACGATGTAGCAGCAAGTGGCAAGAACCTCGCCAGTAGAGTATATCGTTATGACACACGGCTAGCAGAACGGGTGAATGTGTGCGAATTGAAGCACAATTTTCTCGTACCGTCATGGCGAGAAGGCTCCCCGTGGTAGTGGACCTGTTTTGAGCGGAATTTTCCTATCGTGGTTCCTTTGCACGAGTGATGCTTCTCCGGCGGAACTTTCGCTGTTGCAACTGGCCCTGCACAGGCGGTTGGTTCTAGCTGTGTGCCAAGCGTCACTCTCGTCTCGGCAAAGGTTAGAGATTGGCAATCGTCGCGCGCGCTCGTCTGTGTTTGTATGCCTTTCAACCTCAGCCCGGTACCGGTGGAAGATATAAAGATAAAATATTACTCCACACACGCGCTGTTACGATATGTGTGTTGTGTTGCCGAAATATGCACACCACCACCAGTTGGTGCGTTCCGACTGCACTTTTGCGGGGCATTACGGGCAGCAGCTTTTGTCCCACATCGCTCCTGACAACGGGTGAGACTGACGGTCGGTCTGTGGAAAGCGACTATGGTGAGCTTTCGTACGTTCGTTTGGTACTCGCGCTGGTGGCAGATGTTTCCTCCAAGTGGTGCTTGAGACCGGTAATGGGTTTCGCTGCATGGTAACATTGAAAGTTTTCTCACGAGTTTTCCCCGTACATCTGTGGCTTCGCCAACTAGTTTCCTATGCTTACGGGCAAGTGCGACCTTCCCGAATGCCGATCGTTACTTTACGGAGGCAAGATAGACGAAAGACCGCATGAAGGAAGCCGCTGTAAAGTGCACTACTGGCTTAAAGGCTTTGAGCAGGAGCAGGATAAGTTTTTTGAATGTAATGTAATAGTTTTTTTGTCGTTCTCAACTTTGCTTTCAGCTTTTTCCTACTGTTGCCGAATAGAATAACATTCCAGTAAACACCCTGCAAGACAGAAGACGCTTACAATGCCGTTAAACGCTTATTAGCCATCCTCCAAAAGCAGGGCCACCATAATCCACCACGTTTCGGTCTTAATTTTGCTGCAAATAACAAATTCATAAAAGCTCATAAAACTTCTGCTCTCATTAAAACATTCCGCCCAATATCCATTGTGTGGGGCGGTACAAACCCCACACCAAATACACACCCTTCTGTATGTGCGTTTGATACGATCCCGTTAGCAGAACGATTCGATGAGCATATTCGCCGAGCTTCTTCCATTTTGCGCGATCGATAACTTTAACCACACGCATACCCACGCTAGACACGTTTCTACGGCATTGGTTTCTTTGGCGGGAAAGGACTGAAGCGCAGGGTCGAGGGTATCATAGGAATCGCTCGAAGAATGCCTAATTTTCACATCCCTTTTTTCAAAGACCGAACATACCGAACCGAAGCAAACAGAGAGACAGAACGGCATTTACATTGAGAGTGCGACGCTTTTCCGGGGATTTTGGCTTCCTTTGGCGGACCTTTCTTGTGCTATCCTTAAAGGCCTCGGCCGAGAAACAGACAGCCAAAGCGACAAACGAGATCAGTTCGTTCGGTCGGTATACACACTTTTGCTGATTAAATATCGATTCCATCCGCGATGGGAAGTGGTAGTGCTCGAGCCGCCGCCGATACGGATCTCGGTTGCGTGCGAATTTACTTCCGATTCCGGGCAATGTTGCTGCTCACGCCGACTTGTGCGGTGTAGGCAGCGCGTACGTCGGAGCGTAAGTAATTTATGCTTGCCCGGCCTTCATTTTTCCCAGCCAGCAACCCCGGAAGCGGGAAAACTTATTGCACCCATCATGCGTTCGCGGCGGCGTTTGGTATCGCCCGTTCTGGTTCACGAGAGACACAAACGACGACGAAATAACGTTGGGAGCTTGGAAGAAAGGTAAAAAAAAATCACACGAGTTTGTTTTTCCCCCTTTTTTCCACCACATGGTGGAGGGTGGCAGTGGCATTTCGTCTTGACCCGAACGCTTTTAAATTGAAATTTATGCGAATCGCGAATGGGAACGAAGTACAGCACCTTATGACCTAACGAGCGTTCGTTGGTGCGCGGGCGACAGTTTTTCCCCGTCACATCAAGCATCGCACAAAATGGCAATCCCCGGCCAAGATACGCAGGATTTATGCAAGCCCTGATTTCAGTTGCACTCACCGAGTGAAAGCACGCACGTTTAGCTGCTTTTAGGCTCATAAAAATTTATCACCATGCGTCTCCATATCGATAAGATTCATGGCGGCCGTACGAGAGGCCGGTTCGGGCTGATGCGGCATCGAACTGGTACGCCTTGGTTCGCTGCCGGCAAATCGGGTCGCCCTTGACAACAGCTGTTTTGGCTTTTTGGGAGGATGCTGAAACGTTTGGTTAGATTTTACAGATAGCACGATAGTGTCATAAAGTACATTTCCATTCTCCGTTCGTTTCTTCCCAGACCGATGGTGAATGGTGGCAAACCGTAAAGAAAACCCAAAGTGCCACCGGACGAGCAAAAATTAAGATAAATATTTAATGCTAATGCTCATCGATTTACAGGGTGACAAAAGCTTTGATTTTATTCGAAACTGGAAAGTTATGCAAATTGGTTCAAACTTCGTTTCAGCTTACAACGAGATAAGGCGGGGTTGTGAACGCTAGGCTTCGGTGTGTAGTCACAAGTCATATGTATTATGTACGCAGCAATGAAATAACAAAAACAAAGCCTATTCCGTAATAAACGCATAGAAATTTCGAGTATAAAATAGCCATCATTCTGGGGGGCGAGTGGCTAGGAAAACCGTTGTTCTTGCGAGTGCACGACGCCAGAAATAAACTCTTGATTGGATGCTTGCCATTGTCTGTTCCGAGGATTGCTGGTAACGATTTGCGCCCACATATCGCACCCCTAGAACGCACGCTGTTAGCATAGCCGCAGACGCAGCATCAGCCAGACCAGCCCGCCCAGAGGCAGTAAACGCAAGAGTCTCAAAGTTTATCTTCACCGAAATGCCTCTGACCTCTTAAAGCGAAGCAAAATTAAGGCAAAAAAACGAAGGACAACCGGTGAAGACAACAAGGCGCGCACATTAGACGCCATTAAAAGTAAGCTCATTTACGATCCAGTCAGGCCTAAATGGATAAAATCCATCTGGTTGCCGGTTTTCCAACCCGGTGCTTCATTTTCTCGGTGGAATGGTAGTAGCCCATTTTCTACCATCATGCTCACACCAACCACGGTGCGGTGTACCGGCGACCAGGCGGCTCCATCGGATTGGGTTACGCGGATCGATGACGGTAGAACGGGCGAGAGAGATTGCAATCCTTTTTTTGTTGGCCCCATCGTTCTGATGCGAGCCCCTCCGTCAGCTAGGTGTGGTGTTAAAATTAATCCTTCATCCATTAAATTTATTGATAGGTTTGGGAAATTAAAGAAAATGATATCCCACTCAACCGATCGATAGTGTTATTTCGGGCTCGTTTGAGTGAGGCGGATATTTTTTTTGCAGCAGCAGCTTCAGAAAGAAATATGCTCTCAGCAAGGAGAAAACAGGATTTTTCTAGCGATTGTAACCATGAAGTAACGATGATTTCCTCGAAAATAGGATACTCCGAGATCCCGAGGGGAAAAAAATTAGGCGAAGTGAATTGATTTCACGGCCATAATTGGAATTTCTGCGCATCAAACGCTGGAAAAGTCACGATAACGGATGATAAAAGTTGCCTATTCCCAGGCCACCAATCGGTACGCTATCAATGAGCAAAATCCTCGCCGAAAGTGATTCACTAAGCTACCAGTTCGTGGCGTACACACATCCATCTACATCGCCCAATCATCGGTCGTACCATTCAACAGGAGGTAGGTAGACGATTTAACCGCAAAAAGCGAGCAAAAGAAAATATCATGACTTTCCAGCTGAAACCAGAGATTCAGAGCTGCCAGCAAAGGAAAAAAAATGGTTCCCACCATCACCAAAAAGAACCCCAATTTCTTGGCCTCTTAGGCCGATGGTTTTTCATTCCTAATTCCTAAGCTGCTCGTGTGTTGGTTGTTGCCCGGTTTCGAATGCTTCAGCAACGAGACGGGGTTTTTTTATTTAGAAGATAAACACACCTCACAAACAAAGTGGTAGAAAAGAGCGAACGGTATTTTGGCAGAAGAGCTTGGCAGATTGAAACGATTGAAATTTATTTACTCTTTTAAGTGACTAAGTCTCAAATCCACTCTCGGGAAAGGGCGATTCTTTGCGTTCGTTTCGTCCTTTTTGTCCTGGCATCGTGTGCGAATCAATCGAAATCCGTTTGATAGAAGGCATAAGAATAGGACTAAATTCGCAAGACTTTAAAGCTTGTGTACACGATTGACACGTCGATTAAAGTAAATCAATACTAAATCATTCTTACGCAGAATGGCATCATTGAGCAACAAAATTTCAAACACACACGATGTACTCGAGGCTCGATCGATTATTGTTAGACAACGTTAGGCTACAGTGAAACCTGTTCATCGTCCGTTTCCTATGTCATCGATTGTAATGAAAAGGAATTATGCTACCCAATTTGTTCAACCGATAGTCCTTGTTTGCCATTCAATGTGCCGCCTTCTATCGGTACAAACGAACCGATCCGGTAGCGAATGGAAGCAAATCGATTTGAAAGCAATTTAATAAGCATGAGGTACGCAAAGACTGGCCGGATGTGCAAGACGTCATCGATGGTACAAAGAAGAATGGAAAATCATTTCATTTAGCTGTTCATGCATGTCTAGCTGTTCGTTATGGCAGACCGTACCTCACAGTAACGTTACCCTATCGATGAAACTTACCTGTAAAGTGTAGCAAGAAAATGACAAAACGGCAAGTTCGGTCGATAGGGCCGGAGTAGGGCAGCTTGAAATTCAATAGCATTTTCGAGCGTATTGTCTTCTGGTACGGTCTTCACGAACGACTTAATTCGATTGCCGACTCTTGCGCCGTGTATTCATACCGGTGAGTTTGGTGAGCGTTGTGGTTGAATGGTTGTCATTTTTCCTCACCGCTTCCGGGCTTTTATCAACACGACCGTTCATTTTCTGCCGCGCCAAAACCTCTGCTTGTAAAGCTTGATTTCACGAGGGCTGGAAATATCTTCGAACCAGCAATTCTTCGTAAAAACAATTCAATCCAATTGCTGGTAACAAACGACGTACACAACTGAGATCTTTAATGTTTCGTTTTGTAGATGGAAAATTTTGAACGCAGCATTTTTATCTCACTCACCTACCTAATAACCACACCTGTTTGCTGTACCAGAAGCCCCATCTACGCATTCCTTCAAATCAAAGGACGAGACGGTTCGAAAATTAATCACCCAACACACAACGCACGAAACGCAATTTGATCCGGGTTTTGTCATCTGACTTTTTTCGTTGCCTCTGGAAATCGCACCATGTAAATGCATGAGTTGGCAGAATTATGGGATCTCGGCAAAAGCTGAACCCTGGTGGCATCAAGCAGAAGCCCGAAACCCATTAGCAAAGTCGCAAAGCATCGTTTATTGCCAATATCGGGTGCGTACGAGCGGAGGGTCACGTTCACGGGCCAAGACAAATGATCAGCCCCGCAAATCCTGGCGCTCCTGTACGAACGTTCGATCACCGAAAGTCGGCACATTAATACGGACGTTCGGTGGCATATCAAGCGAAAGGTACTTTGATTTCACACCCCATCAGCCGAATGCGTTGCGTCAGCCGAACCGGAACGATAATGTTCGAATTAAGCGGACGGTTCGGGAATGACCTTTCACGGTGAATATTCTCTGCTGGCGGTGGTGAAAAAGTACGTTGACAAAGGAAATTTAATCGTGCCCGGTAAAGCGAAATATAATGATGTTGCACGTGTGTTCACTGGCTGACATTTTCGGCGCCGTCATGTACAAAAAGGGTGGGTGGGTTTTTTGTTGTTGTCCAATTCAGCTAGATGAAATTGTTATTTCATAATCAGTATTCGTGATGTGTAATTCAAGCGCGTGCAGACGAAATAAGGAAAAAAGGGATTGAAAGTGTTAATCATTTTCGTTTCTCCACCCATGCAGGAATAGTTGCAGAAACAACTCATTGCTATAAACGTACGCGATCTAGAAAACAGGGAAGATAAATCTTGCTTTATGTACTCCCCCCATTAAAGGTGTGCCAGTATCAACAGGTCAATACAGTTTTTCCGCAAAGGTAAACAAAAACACTACATGATCTCATCGTACAGCCGACCAGCACAATTATGTCACGCATATTAATGAAACGGTTTACCGGTTGGCGGAATCTTTAGAACCATTACCCGATCGCCCAACGTTCATATCCTATTCATAGCCTTTGTTTCGCAAGTGCAAATAAAGAAAATGACCAGCGCGCGCTCGCCACTCCCATCACGCACCTGAGAAAGCTGACCTTAACCCTCATCACCCTTCCTGTGCCTCGGTTGCGCTGATGAGCTTTCGGTTTTTGTTTTTGCCATCTCGAGCGTACATTAACCGTGACTCAGACGAACGCCGCACGGCCGGAGGCGTCGTCAATTACGACTTCTATTAATGCTGCTATTATTATGCTCCCGGTGAGTGACGTCAGGATATGAAGGGTGTTAAGGAAGGTGGCGGCTGAAAGAAAGATGTAATCCTTGATCGATGGAGCCGCTAGAAAAACAAAGCTGCTTGACCTGAAGGACTGATAAACAGTTTTATGGGTTGATACGGTGTTCGATTGAGTCGACACTCGATTTGCGGGCTGGACGATGTCGAAAGGGGTTAGGAAATAGCTATCCCGGGGAGTTGAGGGAACGAGAGGGAGAAGAATGGGGGAAAATTCTAACCCACCAATGCACGTGGCGAACCTGTGAGCACGTTACCCAGCTGCGCTTCCGTCATTCCTTGGTAAAGTCGTTAATAATCTCATTAAGGTGGTTCGCCGCCGAGGCCAAACGATACAAACGAGCAAACAAGTGTGTGTGTGTGTGTAAGTGTGTGTGTGTGGGAGACGTCTGTATGCGTATAGAAGCGAGAGTGAGGAAACGAAAGAGTTTTACACCGAAACGTTACATCCTCGACCGATACAACCGTGGCGAAGGTAAAGCATCGGTGAAGGATGTTTGAGCGAACGACGTCAACGATTGCCTTGCGATCGAACGCCTAAGGGGGTGGAAATTGTCGTACACGCTTTTCCTGCCGATTCCGGGCAGGGTGCGGTGGTGGCCTCGTAAATTATCGGTGACCTCGTTCTTAGACAAGTGAAAAAGCAGCGAAATGAAGAAAACAAAAAAGTTACATCCTAAACGACATTCATCAAACGCTGATGGTATCCTTGCAGGTGAAGGAATGATCGGTGGTAGTTTTAACGACCGTTTAATGTCACGGCCATTTACAGCGAGGCTAGAGCAGCCAACTGAAGTGATGCAAACAGCTGACCGCTGCCCGTTAAGCTGGTAGAATATTGGTTTTATCTGGTACTCATCAAAAACTGCTGCATCCATCTCATTTATCATCCTTATGATGAATAGTTTATAACAAACAAACAACTTGTGTTTAGCAGATTTTCTCAAGTAAATCTCAAGTCTCTTATAGATTCCAGATGACTTATTTCGAGACCAAGATTATATCGGTGCAACAGTTTCCCATTTTCCACCAAAAGGCAAAGAGATCGCACACACCCGAACCATAAATTCGATGCTTTACGCACTGGCATAGTCAACACACTCACTCACTCAGTGTGGATGCTTATTTTGGCGTGTGAGTGTTTGTTTTCTGTTTTCCCCGTTACCATGTTTCAACCCGTTTGCGGTAGGCGAAACAAGTCAGCAAAAAAGCACCAATTTAGATACGATGTTTGCGCCGTCACCTCGTCGTTAGTTAATCGATTTAGCTTAGAGCACGTGGTAGGGTTAGTTGCAGGAAGAAAATGAGGTCAAATTCTGGAGTTACGTACCTAGTGTGTGTGCGTGGTTGTGTGGATACAAAGAGGGTGAGAGAGGGCATAATTATGGTGTTTAAAATATTCAAAAACTATTTTGCCTGGAACGGGTACAGCACACACACCATTGGTAGAGAGTATTGTGCACACGCTGGAAACGATTAGAAACTCCCTGACTAACCGTGTGGCTTTGTAGTGTGGTATGCAATAATTGTGATTGTAATTTTATGGCAAAACCTGCTACGAACATAATAAATTCTGGGGAGAAGAAAAAAAACTCCATATGATCAATTTTTGCAATACCACGGCATCAGACAGGCACGTTTAGATACATAAAGGTAATTACTATTTCAAAAATATATTTGACCTTAATTTACATGACTTTATTTTGCCATTTAATTAAATCGAGCACAAGATTTACACAAACCGAAATCAGCCATTCTTGCGGCCTATAAAAAAGCCATGCACATAAATCAGCTCGGCACTGTTATTGTGCTAGCCGCAGTTTATAGCACCTGATTGCACCGTAAAGTTGTCAGAAGTCGAAATATCATCCGCTGATGCGCTCGTTGCTCTTCAACGCTCTAGCTACAAATGAGTCAGAACTCTATTTTCATATCGTATCGTATGTTGCATCCACCTCGGTTTCGAATCGATTGAATCAGTACCACTGCATCATATGCAACTTGCACCGTGCAACACGACGAACGGTAAGATAGGTGTCTCGGATTGTTCTTGTTGCGAAAATTTGAACGGGCCCCGAGAACGTTAAACTGATCACAATAAACTTTCCCGACGGACAGGCACAACCCAAGCGGTAGTAGAGGGTTTCCACTTTCAGCATTTCGCCAAACCCGGGGAAACCTTTTGCTAGAACCGTCCGGACTCCACACCACACTCTCCACCGTGAATGCACGTTAATTAAATGATCACTTTAAAACCCGCTCGTCCGCTGACAATGGAGGTGTCCGGATGTGCCTTTCCAACACCGGGCGCAGTGTTCCGTTTGTTGGCGTGCCAAAAAGTAGATACCGGCCGTAGATCGTTAAACATCGCGGTCGCGGTAAACGGTTGACGCCAAAACAAAAACGGGTCGGTAAAAACGGCGGTACTTCTGCAGTTGAGTGCTCGGTTTTGTGGCGGAAACTTGCACACGAAACTGACACCGTGGTTTTTGGTGGAGTTAGTTTGAGGGTACGGTGTTAAACATTTACCCGTGAGAGCTACCTTTTCGCATGGGAAGGATATTTGCACAGAGGGTAGTGTTTGGATCGTTTTTTTGCTGATGCGAAGATGATGCCAGAGTTATGGAAAGGTACAGTGGCAAATGTCTTAAAGTGGGACGCTTTATAGCATAGCGGATGAGTGAGTAATTTTCCATTATCACAAGGCAATGGTACATTATGCAAATGAATTGCCAATTGTTGCAATAACTGATTTATAAAATTTTAGTTGTTCAATTTCAGACTATAGAAACTGTACATCTTTTCTGTCATTTTCTCTCTCCATTAGCCAATCATCTTAAGAATTATTTAAATTAAACTGAATCATAAAATCGTCCATCCCACTTGTACTTCGTCTGGTGTTCGAGATTGACACAACATAAATAAATTTGAACCGTTCCCACACATAATTACCTCCGCCAGACTATTATCGGTCACGTGTGCGTGTCAGTAGCAAAGTGACAATTCGTGAAACCGACACTGTTGCACCGTTTCGCCCCTAGGGGAAACTGGAAATCTTTCCCCCTGGAAATTTTATTGTTGTGAGTAATAAGCTCGTGAAAAATTGATTATATTTTTGGAGCGTATTTGAAGACTTTATTTTACATTTGGGAAGCACCATAAAACGGGTGAGTATGTTTTGAGGCTAGCCAGCAAACGTTCACGCACTCTCCAACCAACAACAGGCGACCTTGACCTATCCCTGCTGCTTGCCATGTTCGGGCTGACCGTCTCGTGAGTTTGTGACGGCATTAAGTTTTATGTACTGCCCTTAATGGAGGAGGGCAGCACATTTTGGGGTTTTTTTTTGCCCCAAATACGAAACCGAAACGATGTCTCCTTGAGCTATGCTGTATCGTATATGTGGAGGACGGGCGTCATTGTCTATAATTATCCCGATACGCTTTACCCGAGTGCGCATCCTAATGGGGAAGGTACACTATAATACCGCACCGGTAGTCACTTGGTCCCTCAGCAAAGGTTTGTCACATTATCGGCTTAACGATGCCGACAGTCGGGCGGACGACTGTAATCATGAATTCACTGTGTACCAATATGTTTTAAGCTCGTTTTTTTGTACGATGGGTATCCGGTATCCTTCAACGCACCTGAGACTGGACATACATGGTGGAGCAGTAATAAATGATAACGTAGAGTGACTCGAGCTGCATGCCCCTGGTAGGAATTATTGACTAGACAAGTAATAGTTACTTTAATTCCAAAGCAAATAATCGTAACATTTGTTGGCACAGTTGATCTTGCAGTACGATAGACAAAGTGTACATACAATCAAACTGAATGTTATCGTAATAAAATTATTCATCAGAACAATCTTCATCAATTTTCATTGGCATCATTTACAGCCTGTAATCTGTTGGGCATGCTTTGGCCTAATTTTAAACAAAGCTTTTAATAAATTTTTCGCAATTCCTCGTTCAATATTTCTTCCAATCTTTTCAAATAGGAATGTTTTAGTTTTGCAAAAATTGTTTCACGTAGGTACCAAACATGTTGAATGATGTTTTGGTCTTTTGACTGTTGGGGAATTCCCAACACTGACGGGCAATTATACAACAACTACATTTGAGTCACTCATGCCTTATGCTTCATATCATTATCCTGGTAGAACGCATAATCACTTGCTATTCCCAATTGTTCAACACTTGATTGAACATTTGACATTAATGTGTTGATGTAGTACGTGGCGTTCTCGTTTCCACGTACAATATCCATTTATCCAACACTTTTCGATGCCATATAAGCCCATAACATGATGGAACCTCTACTATGTATTACGGTTTTGATGGTGATTTTTTCATCATATACTTCACTAGGTTTTCTCTACACGTAGCTGTGGTTATCAGATCCGGATAGATTGTTTTTTTCGTCTGTGTGAACAAAATCATCCGAAAACTATAATAGCTCTTATCATTATGTGAAAAACTTTGTTTGTTAAAGCACAAATATGGTTACCTTTGACAACAATATTATATCTATATCGGTATCCTTTTTGAAGAATTCGAGACGAAGCACTCTGTTCTTTTCTGGTGTATAGTTGGTGTTTTAAGTGTCACTCTACCGAACCAATTGTGCTTTCTAAAACAACGCCGTATTGCTAAAGAATCTACATCAATATCCCGAATATTTTTAATATTGTTGTTTTTTTTTAAATAAACAGAGATCAGGAATGGCTTGGATCGAACTTGTCGCACAATGTGTCTGCCTTCTTTATACTTCATTTTGCGTTTGATTCGTTATTAAAATTTTTATAAGCAATTCTACCCTCACTTTTATATATTTTGTTTATATCGTGGACTGTAGATTTGCTTATGCTGGTGATTTCATTAATTGCTCTGACACTTTTACACTGTTTCATGTTAGAAATTAAATTATTTCAAGCTTCAACAGTTTTTTGCTTTAGTATTGTAGAAACATACTTAATAAACTAATTATCAAGTTGCTAGTAGTGTGATACGTTCCAGCTTGTAACTTACCAACGTTTGTCCATATCATATGAAAATTCCTGATAAATCGAAGTGTCCGACTTTGAATGCCCAGCATGATATACAGACTTGTTTCATTTGCTCCTCATTATTTTTGTAGAAAAGAGCATTTTTAAATATATTTTCACATATTCGTGAATGAGAGAAGTAGAAATCGTTTCATAATTCTAGGACATTGATAAAAGCGTCGCAAAGTAGGAAAATCGTCCGAAAATCAAGTGTAAAGTGTTTGACTACCCACCACTGTATACTACCGGGTAGAGAAAATTGACCGTTCAACCGTTTAGCACTAAGACATTGAAATGGTAATGAACAACAGAATCAAACAATTAAGCTACTTCTTTGCCCTGCTAAATACACGATTTGAGAAAAGCACGAGCATTCGAGTGACCCACTTTTTGACGCCTAGATACCTGACTGCCAACGGTAATACGCCCGAAAAATGATCGTAATGTGATAGCAATGCAGTATTCGTGCGAGCACCCCTGCAAATGTGCTTCCTGATGCGGGTAAATTATGTAAAGGAAATTAATTTCACCTTACCGTAAAACCCATAACCTTACGGGATTCTGCCCGAAACCGCAACACTTCACGACGCATCAGCCTCATTTGATTGCGTACCTGTTCTACTGGCGCTAGAGGACGTCTTCGAGATAGCGCCAACGGGGAAGGCGTAACATTTCTAACTTCCCCGCTCTCGTTGGGTTGTCCCTTGCCCCTATTTGCTTCTCGCACGCTATACAGGGGAAGGAACATTTTAGGAAACGTTTGGTGGTAAAGGTTCTGATAGGAGCTAGACGAGAACTCGTGTGCTTGCCGACGTCTTTAAATCGTTTACCATGAATTGATGTGAAAAGCAGCGTGTAGGTGTAGAAAACGATCCAGCACAATTTTGGTACGCAGAAACATGACGGCTACAAGATTCAGCACGGTGCAAAGCTTGTTACAACGTTTGGCCCGGAAAATGGTGCATGTAAATCAAGCTCGTTCCTTGGTGGCGTGAATGAAATATTGGAAGGAGCAAAATTAAATTTTACATCTTGCACGTGCACGAACGGGATGGTGGCGTTTAGTGGCGCGAAAGGAGTTTTGGTGAATTTAATTAATCAATCCATTTGTGTTGTAATCGCGGGATTGTAGCAACATTTGCGGTGCTGCAATGAATGATTGTTGAAGTAAATTGTACATCACATTCGGAAAAACTAGAATGTTTTACTACCGTACATTAGGTGGAAATTAGAGTGTTGTAATATAGTGCAATTTCTAAACAAGAGAATACATTTTCCAGCATTTCCAGAGCTTTTCCATTTACCAGAAGAGATAACTAAAGGCTAGCAACAGTAACCAGAATAGACATTTCCGAAAAATTATCAATCTAAAGTTCGAACAGCTGGTCATGCTAACATTAATCTTCCGTAAGGTAATTTAATGTAATAAATCGCAATACTCTCGCACCCCAAACATCCCTCAATATGGGACACCATAAGTAGCGTACAAAATAGCAGAGCAGAACAGCCTGCGGTAGTTCGCAATTTCGGCGCAGTTGTTTCGCTTGGGCAGGATGGATGTAGCAAATTGATTTTGAAGAGTCTTTCTTGCGCCATCATTTCCTTTACCACAGCTACAGCGTGGCCTAACCTCATTTAATCACTGATTAGTCGGTCGTCGGTGGATCGGTATCGCTTCCATTCAACCGCGTCAGAGCAGCAAGGAGACGACGCAGCTCGTTGAGGGAGCTCGCAGCTTGAATTACTACGTTTCCCCATTCATCCGGTCCGGTCCCAGCACGCGGGCGTGGGCCAACCATTTCCCTGTATCGTTCGTTGTATATGTCGATGTGTGTATGAGTGTGTCTGTGTGCCCTTTCCCCTGTCCCGCAAATACGCCCGAAGGGCTTTGCACGTAGGGCTTACGGATTATGGACTACACGGTCTGGCGTGTGTAGTCGTTAAGAACGACCGGCTTGGCCTCGATTGGACACGGAACGGTCGAGACGATCGATATCCTTACCGAGTGGTAAGAAAGTGGAGGTCGCAACCTCTTTCCCATGTACTGCCGGCCCTCCCCCCGAAGTTGGCCGGCCCTTCCCCCATCCCTGCAACCAATCACCAGGGAAGATGTACCTGCGGGCAAAACAGGCAGAAGGACTTGTAGGAAGTCTTCGCGTAGGAAGAAATACGACATCACCAATACAGTGGCACCCCGGTAAGCAATGTGCAAAATAAAAACGGGCCGGGGGAACACATACAGGATCAAACCAGCCAGTACGGACGGTACGGTGGCGTCACAGACGTTCCCCCTGAGGGATTCGCCAGGAACAGGACAAAGGATCACACACAGCGTCTCGGTGCTTTTCGTTCAATGGACGGTCACCACACTTCCGGCGTAAGACGCAAATCGTCGGCTGCGCTACGGTTTGTGTGCAAAAATGTTTGTGGGCCCGAAAGAAAATGTCGGCGAACCCCCGGGGCCCGCGACCGGCACTGGGAGCGAAAACAAAAAATGATATCAGGAAGAGCAAATGAAGAAAAATGAACATAAACATGTCATAGTACATTTGCCTTCTTGCAACCGTTCTCGTTCGGGCACACCCGCTGAAGTTTTTTCCGCTTTCCCTGGCTGGTGTGGTGGCATGGTGGTGTGGAGTGTTTGGAACGGTTCCGGGGGATGTCTGGGGAAGGGATGTATCGCACAGCAAGGTGCAAAACCAAGCATGAGACATGACTGATCGCTCGTTCGGGGGAGGTTTGAGCTTGTGTCAAGGAATGATTATTAATGCAACAATCTAGCGCAATTGTTTTTTTGTTGGGCAAACAAAATTATCATCTTCAAAAAAAGCTAGACTATCGTTCAAAATTAAGTTGTAAATGTTTCACAAATTTTAGGAGTCATAATGTTAAATTCTTCAACACCTTGTACACCAGCGAAAAAAGTCTCAAGTCATAAAATATCACACATTCAACAAGTTACTGCACCATTGAGCAGCTAATCGGAGAAACAGAACGACATGCGTCGACATTAATGGACGCATTCACCGAAACAATCCCACTCATTTCACACCCCATACCAGACCGGTGCAATAAACCATCCGACCGGGAACCTGTTCCACTGTAATAGCCCAACATGAACCCAATCTCGCTATCCAACACCAATCGGAACAGAAGAAGAAGCCGTTCGAGACTATGAATAAAACATGAATGTGTAAGCCACTGCACTCAGTAAATTATCACCACACCGGGGCCAATCGGTGTTATCTCTCCCGGCAGGAATATTTAATGAACACACAGCAATCGAATGTCACAGTACTGGACTATCGTTTGAGGATGATTTCTGGCAGGACATTTTGGCTTGTCTAGCAATTCTTTAAACGTGACACCCCTTTTGAGCAAATGTCTGATGAGAGAAATTGTCCTCATCTTCTCAACAAAATATTACATAGAAAGCAGAAATTCTAATCCTAGTTGCTGTGTTCCACCGCGTCTACCAGACACCACGCGCTTTTGTGCACGTTAAAAGTAGCCAGTAAGCCCGTACCACACCGAGCACCGAGCTACATAATTATGCTTTATTTTTATCAAATTGAATTAGTTCCGTTCGAGCGCTTACGAATGCTAACGATTCGCCTAAATGGGTCCACCCGCCCCTCCCGGCGAACCCGGACTTCGGGTCGAAGCGTTCCAAAAGCAATGTATTTTCCCACCC
>KZ063227.1:36766-68529 GCA_002091835.1 Anopheles maculatus
AAACACGTCGACGGCAATACCTGGTCACTAGGTTCTGACGGCTATATTTAGTGTGGAAGTTTGTTATTTTTATCAACACGACCGACCCACGCGCGAATAGCGTCGGCTGACAGTGAAACCACCTTCCGCCCAACGTCCAAACGTCTTTCGGAACGCGTAAACAAAGTGACGACGACCGAACGCACCGATAAGAACCGGCGACCCGCACAATGGAAGGGTTGGACAAGAAAAGTGGGGCAGTTTTCCAATGTCACCAGTGCACCAAATGTTTGTTATCTGGTTGCGGCATTTTGTTGGATTTCGTCTATTTTTTTTTTGGTTTCAACCTCGCGGGAACGTCATTGATCATCATCAATGGTGTACCAACCTGTCCGCAGCGTGATGGCGACGCTGTCGTAAATCGGTGCCATGCGGTAAAATCAGACACCGAGGGTTATCGTAAAGGCGGTGATGCAGTAAACTTTGCCTAGAACGTACGAATGTCTGTCATACCGGAACAAACGAATCACGCATGGTGTAATGCGTCAAACAGCTTAACTTACGCTATCAATTTAAAGAAAGACAAGCTTCACTTACTCAATTTCGTTGTTCTCAAAGATGAGCTCGCCGGAGAGGGCTTCGAAGTCCTTGCCCGCCTTTGCCGTACCGTCCTCGGTCCAGAACGGGACGCGAACGCGGCCACGGGCACCACTGTACCGCTGCACCTTCAGCTCGTACGTACCGATCGACTCGACCAGCTCGTGATCGCGGCTGGTCAGCGCAAAGATACCGCTATGATCGTCGTCCAGAATCATCACGGTGGCGACCTTCGGCGTCGACAGGGACGCCGGCTCGGAAGCGTTGCTCAGCCGTATGTAGAAGTGTTCGTCCTGCTCGAACACATCGTCATCGATCACCTGGATCTGGAAGCGCTGCTCGTCGACGCCCGGCGCAAACGTGAGCGTCCCCTTCTTGCCGATGTAGTCGGATCCGGCCTCGGCCGAACCGTCCTCCGTCTCGTAGTCGACCGTGACCGTGGACGCGAGGTCGCCGCGGCGCGGGTGAGGAGTGGTGTTTGCCTTTTGCGCTACGCTTTAGCTGCTGATGTCTGATGACAAAAACCAAAAACTTTGCTGGCACTAGGAGCGATTTACTATGGACTCTCGACAGAGAGAGCGCGCGCGCACTATAATGCGTTTGTTAGTGAGCTTGAACACAGGGACCTAGCGAAAAATCAAAAACTCCAACTCAAATCTACTTCTCTTCTACTGCAACGCAACAACAACAACAACTACACTGCCCGGTGTACAGATCCCGGACAGGCTCTAAAGAGTTACGCGCGTGTGTGTGTGTGAGCCGTAGCAGCACAAGGTGTAGGTGGAGGTTCTTATGAGTGCCAAAGCTAGGTACGGTGCTGGTTCTCGGGGGAAAAAAATCTCCTCTGTCCGTTATGCACCCGGAAGCCGTACTGCAGTTTTGCGTATAGTAGCGTCGTGCCTTATCTTCAAGGTACTCGTCGGCCGACACTCAACCGCGAACGACGACGCCTGTCCGCGGTGTGATTTTGGAGGTTTTGGAGATGTTGGGCTTGGGTTGGGATGGGGTTTCCTTTCCGAGCCGGGCCTACTGTTGTGCAACGGTGGTACGCGAAAACACGCACTCGGCGTGGACACACAACACGAACACGACGATCAACACTGTGTACAGCACACGATCACGATCGTACACAATGGGGACGGGGAAACGGCCGCCAAAGAAATTGCTTGCTCACTTCCGACGTTTTTGGGACACTTCCGCTCGTCACTGCGCACACATACACACATTCAAAACCACCAACTTCCGACGGACGGTTTCGGAAGTTTATAGCTTCCCCTGCTGTTTGTGATTTCTTCGAGGGGGTGGGGGCGGTCACTATAGAACGGCCTGTTACACACACGCACAACAACGCACACGCACAGGACACATACGAATGCCCGGTGGGACAAAATGCGGTACACACTGGTTCCGCACTGGGTGCGCGTACTGTTTCGTTTGGATCGTCGCTGCTAACTGCTGCTAAGGTCGTATCCGTTCCACCACTGGGTGCACCGATGCCGGTTTAATTCCATATCTCGTACCGCTGATAGCGAACTCACATCACGACCGGGCCCCGATACGTATGCACGCGTATCTTCTTGCGGCCGCAGTTTTCGAACTCCTTGGCGTGGAGTTCGCTCCGATCCGGGACACTAACTAGCGTCGGTAGCTTCCGTAGACTACCACACTATACGTGACACTTTTGGGGTCTCCCTGGGCAGGCAGGGCAGCTCGGAACGATTCGGTTGGTAATGACACTCGCGCGAGAACATACCCTACGGGATACGTTTTTCTGACGCTTCACACTGACACTTGTTAGCGGATGGTGCAGGTGCTGTGGAACGGATTGAAAGATAAGAATCAGGAAGTGATTCAAAACCTTTTTATCAACACGATTATCGTAACATTACAAAAAACGGGTTGAAATATTAAAACCTGGGCGCTTCACTGCAATCAATACGCATGATTATTTTGCTCGAATCACTACTAGAAAAGCACTGATACTAGAATTCGCACTGGGTCCTGCCATAAACCAGCGGACGTCTTCATGTGTCAGCACTTTCCACACTGTGATTTGCACATTATCTCTCTTCTTTTCTCTCACTCTCTTTTCTTCTCTTTTTTTCATCGATAAATGTCAGCCAGCGGCGAGATTTTTCGGATCGGAAATTTATAGACATTCCTCGACGCAGCGTCGTCCCACGTGTGCTCCGGTACCAGCCACCAAACTGTGGCGTGGAGAGCGAGCGACAGCAGGGGGAGAGAGATAGACGGTGAAACGCATCGGACAGGACAGGTGTGTAATGGGAATGTTGCGAGCGCGGTAGTTGTAAAGTTCGTCTTCACCGATCGCAAGGATAACATTCAGCCTGTTCGAAACGATGATGATTTATAGGCGGTGAACGAAAATAACGAAATATCGCTAGCAGGAGGCACAAAGGGGATGGGGGAAAACAAATTCCGACCGGCTCAAGGCACTGCACAACGTGGCAGTTTGGCAATTACGGGTATGCATGTCCCAACGGTCGCTTTTGCATCCCCCGGTGAATTATCACAGGTTGTCATTAAACCGTTTGCGTTCCAGATGTTGGGACGGGGACGAACCGCGGCATGTTCGCCGGTGGTTTCCCGTTACACAACAAACTTTTGCCACTAAATTTAGACTAGAACGTGATCTTTACCGGCTGAATGGAGTCACATTTCACCGCCTAATGAGTGCGGTCCCATCAAGGCCACCGCAATGGCAATATGATTATTTTAATGTTTGATGCGAAAATGGCAATCATTTTTTCGGTGATTGATGTGAGAAAGGGCCAGTGGCTTCATGGGGACACTCTTGCTTCAAGGATTTTTTCCCCCTAAAATATAGCAAGAAGTACTGCTCACTTCATTATAAAGGTTCCATGGGTATGGAAATCTAACATCTAAGACAGGAAGCCATCGAGCAGAGCAATATAGGTTTTCGATAGGAACAGAAAACCTTAAGCAGCGTAAACAAAATGTCTCCGAAGTAAAGCGTAAATAATCGAATGGCCCTCGAAGCCTATTTATCGATTCCGGCCTCACTCAGTAAGCTGATCACTGATCACAAAACAGTATGGCGTGAGGATACACGAAAAGCACTTCAATGCTATTTGCAATTGCCATTGAGTTGCGACTATAAAATTGGCTACCCGAAAGTCCTTCGCCATCCTTCAAGGGCACGGTCTTGAAGTGTTTGGTTGGAGCGGTTCCAAACATTTCCAGGATATGGCGTGACCGTTCCTGCTTTCCAACTCGGCACTTCAAGTCGGAGAGCATGTCGGCTTCGCAAAACAATGAGCTCGGCCAAAGCGAAACTTTTCGTATTAATGCGCTTTCTTTTCGAGTAGCAGGAAGAGAATGAAAAACAAACACAAGGAAGCATTCATTTTTTTTTTGTTATAAACAATAAAAGAAGCTTTCTCTTCCTTTTTTTGTTGTGGTTCTCCGAAAACTCAAATAAAATTGGAACCCAAAAACTGACAGATTGAGTGGGTGCAGGTGTTGAAGGAGCGAAAAACTTTTTGTTCTATCGGCCAAACTGCATCCATCCGGCGGTTGGTTGTATTCTTTCTGCTTCTCTACATTTCTCTTTCATCTCGCCAGCCGAACGAGCGTCTGTCCGGACCACATCCATCCATCCGATCCGAACCGTAATTCAATTAACACTAATCAATCAACGATCGACGGCTGAACGCTCTCGCCGCCTTCTCACGTGTTTCGGCTCGGTCCGTGAATGAACGTCTGCGTTACGCGGGTGCTCTTTTTGTGTTGCTCCTCTGCTTTGTTTCATTCTGTTCAGCACAGATAATTGGAAACCGGCCCGACTTGAACCAATTGAACTTCAGCAGTAAGTTTTACCATCGAACGCCGAAGGCTCACGGCACTTACGCGAACCCCTGACGCTTCCAAGAATCACGAAATTACGATACGATTCGGTGATGCTAAAGTGTAGCAGATTTCGCCAACGGATGGCTAGACGTGTAACCTCGACCAGACGAGCATTTTTTTCTCTGGCCACTTTTACGAGCCCTGCGGCGTAGCTGGACTGTCCCGCGAGACCGCGGCACGATAAACACCGAAACCGCGAACGATTTCATGCACACACGTCGCTGTCAGTGGACGCCGGACGCCGTGTTGGGTGGCGATGGTATCGCACAAATGGCCAGTTGGTAAGGAGCAATTCAACTGAAATGGATCACTGATGATGAAAATGGGTGACGCTGTACGCTACGTAGATAAGCCTTTACGTTTTTATTCTGTAAACTGTCCTTTTGAATGTCGCTTCCGCGATTTGACTTGGTGTATTCTGCTTCTTTTTTTGTCGATCCAACCAACGCCATTCTAAAGCCAAACATTTAAAATATAACCCCATCAGACGCATGCAGCCAATGTTCCTTCTTCGCTCTCTCTCTCAACTACTTTTCGCCAAACACATGTGGCGCACGCGCACCACCATCCTAACCAAACTAAACCGCATGGACGCTGGTCGAGTTTTTTGAAAAATGTCTATTTTTACCATTACACCCAAGCCGGCGGAAGGTTGGCTTACGACGCGCGTATTTCACTTATTTCGGGACCGGGGTTTGCCCTTACTTTGACCACCCGAATGACACCCTTCCCTTCCCCTAGACCCACCTTCCTAACACTCGTATCCCTGTGGACACGGTGGACACGATGGGGTCGCAAACGTTGTGCTGTTGAGTGTGCAATATTTTTCGACCTCATCAGAAACGCGCATCCGTCGTCTGAAGCGTAAGGAATTTAGAAACTCGTAAAACACTCACCCATCCCACCTCCCGTCCCAACTTCGTTTACCCTCTCGCTCACACCCCCGGGGATAGTGGGAACGATCGCTAAACAAATGATCTCCCAGACAAAACGCGTGTGGTTAAACCTTTCATCGGACGGCGTAAAGTAGGGTGCCCTACAGGATGATTAAATACTCAAGTCTGGCTAGTTGGTCTGCTCAATTATTCTGCCCGGTTTTTTATTCCTGTGTGTTGCTCTCTGCGTATTGTTTGATAAACGTAAAACGCGCACCGAGCTAGTTTGTTTGTTTGTGCATCATTTTTTCGGTGATTGATGTGAGAAAGGGCCAGTGGCTTCATGGGGACACTCTTGCTTCAAGGATTTTTTCCCCCTAAAATATAGCAAGAAGTACTGCTCACTTCATTATAAAGGTTCCATGGGTATGGAAATCTAACATCTAAGACAGGAAGCCATCGAGCAGAGCAATATAGGTTTTCGATAGGAACAGAAAACCTTAAGCAGCGTAAACAAAATGTCTCCGAAGTAAAGCGTAAATAATCGAATGGCCCTCGAAGCCTATTTATCGATTCCGGCCTCACTCAGTAAGCTGATCACTGATCACAAAACAGTATGGCGTGAGGATACACGAAAAGCACTTCAATGCTATTTGCAATTGCCATTGAGTTGCGACTATAAAATTGGCTACCCGAAAGTCCTTCGCCATCCTTCAAGGGCACGGTCTTGAAGTGTTTGGTTGGAGCGGTTCCAAACATTTCCAGGATATGGCGTGACCGTTCCTGCTTTCCAACTCGGCACTTCAAGTCGGAGAGCAAGTCGGCTTCGCAAAACAATGAGCTCGGCCAAAGCGAAACTTTTCGTATTAATGCGCTTTCTTTTCGAGTAGCAGGAAGAGAATGAAAAACAAACACAAGGAAGCATTCATTTTTTTTTTGTTATAAACAATAAAAGAAGCTTTCTCTTCCTTTTTTTGTTGTGGTTCTCCGAAAACTCAAATAAAATTGGAACCCAAAAACTGACAGATTGAGTGGGTGCAGGTGTTGAAGGAGCGAAAAACTTTTTGTTCTATCGGCCAAACTGCATCCATCCGGCGGTTGGTTGTATTCTTTCTGCTTCTCTACATTTCTCTTTCATCTCGCCAGCCGAACGAGCGTCTGTCCGGACCACATCCATCCATCCGATCCGAACCGTAATTCAATTAACACTAATCAATCAACGATCGACGGCTGAACGCTCTCGCCGCCTTCTCACGTGTTTCGGCTCGGTCCGTGAATGAACGTCTGCGTTACGCGGGTGCTCTTTTTGTGTTGCTCCTCTGCTTTGTTTCATTCTGTTCAGCACAGATAATTGGAAACCGGCCCGACTTGAACCAATTGAACTTCAGCAGTAAGTTTTACCATCGAACGCCGAAGGCTCACGGCACTTACGCGAACCCCTGACGCTTCCAAGAATCACGAAATTACGGTACGATTCGGTGATGCTAAAGTGTGGCAGATTTCGCCAACGGATGGCTAGACGTGTAACCGCGACCAGACGAGCATTTTTTTCGCTGGCCACTTTTACGAGCCCTGCGGCGTAGCTGGACTGTCTCGCGAGACCGCGGCACGATAAACACCGAAACCGCGAACGATTTCATGCACACACGTCGCTGTCAGTGGACGCCGGACGCCGTGTTGGGTGGCGATGGTATCGCACAAATGGCCAGTTGGTAAGGAGCAATTCAACTGAAATGGATCACTGATGATGAAAATGGGTGACGCTGTACGCTACGTAGATAAGCCTTTACGTTTTTATTCTGTAAACTGTCCTTTTGAATGTCGCTTCCGCGATTTGACTTGGTGTATTCTGCTTCTTTTTTTGTCGATCCAACCAACGCCATTCTAAAGCCAAACATTTAAAATATAACCCCATCAGACGCATGCAGGCAATGTTCCTTTTTCGCTCTCTCTCTCTCAACTACTTTTCGCCAAACACACGTGGCGCACGCGCACCACCATCCTAACCAAACTAAACCGCATGGACGCTGGTCGAGTTTTTTGAAAAATGTCTATTTTTACCATTACACCCAAGCCGGCGGAAGGTTGGCTTACGACGCGCGTATTTCACTTATTTCGGGACCGGGGTTTGCCCTTACTTTGACCACCCGAATGACACCCTTCCCTTCCCCTAGACCCACCTTCCTAACACTCGTATCCCTGTGGACACGGTGGACACGATGGGGTCGCAAACGTTGTGCTGTTGAGTGTGCAATATTTTTCGACCTCATCAGAACCGCGCATCCGTCGTCTGAAGCGTAAGGAATTTAGAAACTCGTAAAACACTCACCCATCCCACCCCCCGTCCCAACTTCGTTTACCCTCTCGCTCACACCCCCGGGGATAGTGGGAACGATCGCTAAACAAATGATCTCCCAGACAAAACGCGTGTGGTTAAACCTTTCATCGGACGGCGTAAAGTAGGGTGCCCTACAGGATGATTAAATACTCAAGTCTGGCTAGTTGGTCTGCTCAATTATTCTGCCCGGTTTTTTATTCCTGTGTGTTGCTCCCTGCGTATTGTTTGATAAACGTCCAACGCGCACCGAGCTAGTTTGTTTGTTTGTGCTTGAATAGTGGAGTTAAGTGATTAATTCTGGCTCAACAACGTCGAAAAAAAGTGCACCGGAATTTGTTGAGTTACTGTATGCATCCGCTAAGGGGTCCGAAATGTGTCAAGGCAAACGGCTCACAGCAAGCAGCAATAGCAAAAGAACTCTCTCCCCTACTTAACCTGCGTAGACAGTTGCGAACAATGCGGTTTCCAGCGGCATGATACGGTGGGCATACGAACGAGATATGCCCGGGACCGTCTTCGTTCGTGGGCAGTGCGTGCAGGATTATGGACCGGTTTTGTCATAAGATAAACGTACCGGGACACAATCGTATTGGCACGCCGCAGCTTGCGACATCAGCATTGGAACATGGGCGCGAACCGTTTATCGGTTTTGCTTCAGTGTTATCCGCCAAATTTATGATCGATAAGCCGGACCGAATCTGTGACGCCGCAAAGTGTGATTGATCGTGGATGGGAACTGTCCGCCTGGCGCACAGTTATGTCATAATTATGGTATCGCCTATGGGAGTGTTTAAATCGGTTGTTCCCTGTTAACCTTCGGGTGTGGTGTGATTTTGAGATAGATCGGATTTGGTACATCTGTCGTTTGGTACTGTTTTACGCATGGAACTCATTTTGAGTACCATTTTTTAATGAGCTAGACGATAAAGTTTTTATGCGTTTCCAAATTATGATAAACTGCGTTGGAAATTTATGTGTTTGAGTAAGAAAGAACCTCTTCCTGAGTGTTCATTAATTTCTCTTATCGCATGTGTGCTTACTGATGCTAAAAAGATTTACCCAAACGTAGAATGTATGTACATTAGAGATGTGATTTTCGGTTTCCTTCAAAAGAATGACTCGTAATATTTCACTCTCTCGAAAGAGTCGACTCTCGAATCGATTCTTTAAGGAGTTTTGAAGAAGGAATATTTTCCATCTGTCGTCAAACCTTTTTCCAAAGAAAATGTGGCTCTATCACCTATCATCTAAAGCTTCACACTTGCGGATTATAGAGCCGATTCTTTATCAAAAAATATTTTGCCATTTTAATACCGTAATTACTTCACTCTATACGCTGCATCACCTAGATATCGGTGATAGTAAGGATTGGTGAGAATTGCTCTAAGCATTGCCTTTAGATTATCTAATGACGAACCTCTGCAGAGCAAGAGGGAAGCAGGTCCTAGACACTGTTTGATAAGGCAGGTATGTCAAACTGGCGGCCCGCGGGCCGCATGCGGCCCGCTTAGACTTTAGATCTGGCCCGCGAACATGACTAAACTGCATATGTAATTGATTGTAAGATATCGAAGATAATCTTTTATACATTTTTGAAAAGTATTTAGTTGAACCATATTGATTTTCTTATTAAGATCAACTTTGCAGCCCGCAAATTATGGGAAATGTGTAAATGCGGCCCGCCAATGAAATGAGTTTGACACATCTGGATAAGAGGAATGAGAGTGATGGATATGAAGAAGCGACTCTCAGCCTCGGAGTCATTCTATCAATTCAAGTAAAGTATTGTAAAGACTCTCGGCTTTACAGTGATGCTCTCATTTTAGTTTTTTGTTGCGTTGAAGCAATTCGAGAGTTCATTCTTGAAGAACACACTGATAAGTCGTACTTTTTATTCCGTTTGCTGACCTGTTCTCGGTGCTATGGACACTGGTCTGAAGAGTTGTGAAAAATAAATATGAAGAATCGATTCGTTCGTTCCTTTGGAAGAATGACTCTCGATTCTTTTCGGCCTTCGCTAATGTACATCGGTTAGAGTTAAGATTTTACTGACTTCCAGGATCACCTTGAGCGGATGAACCTCATTCAGGAGGCACATTGTCCGGAGTGTCTGGAGCTAAGAGAGACACCAGAGCACGTGATGTTTGAGTGCCCTCGCTTCATCACCGTGAGACGTCGTATGACTTGTCAGGTGGGAGAAGAAGTGACTGTGGAGAATATCATCTCCCTGATGTGCTCCAGCCGAAACATCTGGCGCGTTATAGCAGAGACCATCAGGGTGATCCTTACACGCCTGCAACAGTGACGTATTCGCATCGACAGAGGTACGGCTGAGACCGGTCCAGGGGCTCAGCAAAATTACAGCCGGAAGAACCATATCATTAATGGTGATCCCGGTTTCATAATGTAGCGGCGGTTATGATCTCCGTGGAAGACCAGGCTACCGCGACAGAAACTGGAAGAGTCTCATTAGCTCTTCGGTGACCATCGTAAAGCTAAGACGCCCGACAACCCTCACCAAGTTGTCACAGCGCGACGCCGTGACGAGTTGCCCATTCATTTCCAATGTTATACCCCCGTTTGTGATCTGGGAATGTTTTTCGAAAGGCTCGAGGAGGTTTTAGTTGGTACGAATCTGGCAGTACCCAATCTATGAAGATCTCCTATGAGGATCTCCTCCTCAGGTTCCACAAAAAAGCTGTTTACTGACGTTGTTTACGGGCTATTGCAGTCATTCCTGTCACAACTCTGGGTTTTGGTGACTTGGACAGGATAATAGATCGTCAACGTAAATAACTTTCTATCTTGATTAAACATATGTGCATGTTAATAAACATATTTATTACTTCTACTTACGTCTAAATATTAAATCCATAAATCCAATTGCTATCATCAATTCTTAATCAATTTGTTCTTGATGTATGTTCAATAAACTTTGATTGAATTTTATTTTAAGTAAATGCGGAATTTCGGGTCAAAAAACTTAATTTAAATATATATTTTATATAAATGGTAAATAAATTCTGAATTTCTGTATGTTCACTGTCATAATACCAATTCCAATATTGTTTCTCTTTTTATCCCTTTACCTATTAACTACTACAGAAATTAAACTAAAGCTTTCAAAACATTCAAAAATTCAACAACAACAAAATATATATTAACAATGGAATTTCATTATTAGAGTACTGGTTTTAGGTTTGTGATTATATATTATGTAAAATGATTTAAAAATATAACAAAATCATTAAAATGTAACGTATGTATGAGCAAAATTATTGCCATAATCACGCGGCACTGAAGACGTCCTGTAAAGACACACGGGGTAAAAATATTACATCTGCAGTGTCGGCCTTGACTAAGCATAAAGATGCTTCGGTCGGTGACTGTGCCCGAAGAGCGTAACGCGAGAGGAAAATGTAACAATCAACGGCTTAATCCCGTTTCTATTAAAATTCCCACCCCAAATCACTGAACTGAAACAATCGCCCAACGGGGACGACCAAACATTCGCCAGGCATCTGGGTGTCCTTGTGGTAAGCGTACGTTGACACAATCGAATCACCAACCCTACAAATAAAAACACGCGCAAAGACTCACACACCAAGGGAAAGCTATTAAGATCAAAATAAATCCAACGCACTATCATCGAAGGATTTAGTGGGATTGTTCGACTCCTGGGCATTACAATCTGCCACGAGGACACGACCGATTTTACGAACCGGCGCGTAATAAGAAATTAATGTGAATTGTAACCCTTAAAGCTGCCGACTCGTATGGAACAGTAGCTCAGGTTCTTTCCAGTGGTATTGTACCAGTCAGGTACAGTGCTTCCTTGGAAAAAAAACCTCCCCGGAAAACAACAGAATTGGGCGATTCATAATTCAACTGCGTTTTCAAACGACCGGTACAGAACTTTCATCCACAGTTCCGTCCACTGCTACACTACTGCTACTGTCGCGAAAATAAAATTAAACTATTTAATTAACTGTGCCTCTCTACACTGTACGTGTACATGTTTCAGCGTCACTCCATCCTGCTCTTCATCATTTCAATTGTGCTTGTTGTGATATCCCTTTCTTTCGCAATTTTATGAGCAAACATACCCCATTTAGCAATTGTTTCTACCGTTTGGTGAGAGTGTGAGTGAGAGAAATCTTTTTTTTTTCTTCCACATTCTGTTCTCCCTCGACCGTGTATTGTTTGCAACATTATTTTTGTGCACCTTATTCATCGCTTCGTCTCCGTTTGCACAGCACACCCAAACGGTGAACACATGCAGACGCGTGTACGTGTGCCACCAGCACACGAACGACTGAACGTTCCTATCAACCGAAGAAGAACGTTGCCACGGAGCTGTGGCAAGCGCATCCGTTTTGGTTCTGTGCCGTGGGGGATTTTACAGCTTTGCCAGAGTAAATCTGATTAAAAGCAGCTTCGTCCGGTTATTATGCGGGTTGCAGTAAAACCCAACTGGTGGAGCGCTGGTACGTTCTTTTGGGACGGTGATAGCCCGTGGGAGTGAAAATGCCATGGCACCAAGATCGATGACGTTTTGGGGGAGAATCCAGCACCACACAGAAACGCAAACCCAAAACGAAGGATAAACTGCTGAACGGTAGAGATCAAGGGTGAATCACACAATGGGCATCACCGACCGTGCAAACCGTGAATGATTAACTTCACCGTATGATCCGTACGGAATGCAGATCGTGGTGAATCATTCGCACAGTAACGGTGCACTCTGACAGATGAAATGCATTTATAAGCTTTCAGATAACATTGCGTTTGATAATGAAACTACGAAAGGGGGCAAGAAAATAAGCCGACACGAGGCACTGCTTAAGCCCTGCAGACGTAAACATGTCGCAGATTATTCATTTTGGCTCGGAGTAGCTTGTTGAAGCATTAGTTAAGGGTAGATATATACTCGGGTTAGGTTTTGCGTAATAATTTGAGCACTCTGGCAGGAGAATTTTGTTTGCGTTTGTTACATAAAATTAAAACGTTTTATAAATTAAGGTAGTGTAGCAAAAATACTGTAGTAATTCTTATTAAGTCACTAAAACAACTCTTAAAAACAATTGTTCTAAACAAAAGTTGTGTACCATGTAACCAACAAACCATGTAAAGAATTGCACGCATATTATTGGATACAATTTAAAAGAATTATTTACATTAATGTCCTGAATCAAATGAACTAGTTCTTAGTGCTACTTAAACTTGATTATTCTTCAAGCATTATGTGCAGTTAAACTAATAATATCTTTCTTTATTCCTTGGCACAACAACCTCTGTAGGTCTTGGCCTGCTATTGCTAGCTTTGGTGACTTAGTTTTACCCGTAGCTGGATAGTCAGTTGGGGCGGCCCGGTGGTGTATCCGATAGCGGCGCCGGTCTTCACACGGCAGAACCGGGGTTCGAATCCCGGCGGACCGCCTCCCCGTACGCAGGACTGACTATCCAGCTACGGGTAAAACACAAGTCATAGAAAGCTAGAAATAGCAGGCCAAGACCCGACAAAGGTTGTAGTGTCAGAGAAGAAGAAGAAGAAGATGAACTCGTGTAATGAATTATGTAATTATTGACAATGAATAAACAGTAACTAACTGAACGCCAACCGTGCAACACACAGCGCAAATATCGCAAGTCCCTTTCCGATCACGATCAGTGAAAAACCTACACTAATCATCACAACTGCTATAGGTATATTAAACATTATTTTAGCACTTTAAAGAAAAATTAAATCAGGAAACAGCTAGCATAAAGATATCAAGTATTTAAAAAAGAGATATAACACAGCAAAGAAAACACAATTCTCTCTATCTTCTCGTCTGCTTGTAGTGTCTGGCCCGTTGGTCAGTGTGCCAATTTCATGGGATCATAGAGCATCGTTAACAAGGTGACGAGCTCTTAACATGGTGTGCCATAAATCTTCTTGAACGAACGAAGAGAGGTAAAGCTTGGTTTTCAAACATTTTTGAAATTTGTGGCATTAAAATTATAGCAAAATATAAACATTAACCAGTTCCACCAGCTGATTAAATAAAAATAAAACAATACAAGAAACATTGTCTTGTTATTGCTTACAAAACAAATGATTGTACTACAAATTCAATCAGGCATACGTACATGTTTATCAATAAAACGCATCATTACCCCCACAACTTGATCTACTGTTTGTGTTAGACATTAATCTTACGAAAAACACCCGGAAGACGTCTACCTCGAAACCGGCAACGTGTACCTACTATGTTTACATCACACACCCAACCCTACTGCACTTGCAACTGCTGTTGATTGTCACAATGCAATAAAATCATGATCATCGTCACGTTTTTCACGCCGCAGCTCACGCTTTCCAACAGCTTCCAGGTTCAGCTGCACCAAGGCTCGTTGCCATATTTGCTGGGCAAATATTGACTCTGTGTCGGGTTTCCGGCTGAGCCGACAGGCGATTAATGTAACCTGCACGGTGCAGCACTGCCGGCTCGGCATCGCCTCTAATGATCCGCCGTGCGACAAGAGATGGCTGCGTTTAATTGCACTACGTTCTCGCTTGCCAGACGCGACGAATGGTTTTAATTCGACACCAAATAAGTTAACCGGCCACTAGCACCTACTACCGACCGGTGCAAAACAGACGCTGGTACTACCACAATGTGTTGTCCACCGCAAGTAGTTGCCAGGCGTACACAAGATTCATCAGCGTGTCTGTCTTCCATCTCCTCCGAAACCGCCAACCAGAGCTACTAGCATCTATTGCCCGGGGGCCTCTGCCAACCTCGGTCAGAGCGCGAGCGTCAGAAGCGCACAGAAATGGCCATCGCGCTGCCATTGCGTGGTGCGGTTTTTCGCGCCGACCGGCAATTAATTTAAATCTACAAGAAAAGTGACGATCTACATTTTCATGGCGGTCTGAGCGAAAAAAAATAAAATAAAAGCATACCTAGCCAGTTGAGGATCACGCAAACTACCCATGTGAGCAAGATCCGCATAAGAAAAAAAAACCTCCAAATGGGAAACAAAACAAAAAGATTCACGCATAAACGGGTTGACCAATACCGCTCGTTTCGCCGAGGTCCGAGCCGGTGTGCGAGGAACGGCAAACGATCTCCGGCAAGTCCGGGGAGGACAGATAAAAATACACAATATAATGGTTTTGGCCTACTGAAATGGCGCGAGTCATGACATCTGCACGACCACGTCGAACCGGCATCGGTTGGCGCAATCAGCACATACACTTGCGTCCCGGTGTGCGCACGCTTTACTGACAGATGAGCATTATTTTGTAATTTTATAACCGTTCCGTTTGTACGGGCCGTCGTGAATGGCCACCGTTCTGCTGATCCGTTCGTCAAGATGGCGTTCAGACAAACAGGGAAAACGGATAACGTTACGCCGTTTGTCATCGCTGTGGTGGGTGATACCAGGTGAATAAGCTACGCTGTGTGACAACGAGCGAAAGCCAAATGTCGACATTAACGCACGTCATTTGGGTGTCTGATACTATAATGACAGAAAGCTATCGATAGATAATTGGATGTTTGGAAATTATAATTTCCTCTACGCTTAATAGAACGCTCCTACCATCCGATGATGTGTTCTGATTTAACACGACGTGATCATCGCTTGAAGGTGACAGTATTTTACCACGACGGTCCCAGCGGATAGGCAGCATATCGCTGATAAAGTGTTCGACTTCTCGAACGATCAGTGTGTCACGCTACCAACAGTGCTAATACATACCTATGCTCTTCGCGTGATAATTACACAACAAAGACGCGCGCAACCAAAGGTTCAGTGATTTGTTTTCAGTGATTTCCGTTTGTCACGAAACACAAACTGCTGCTGGTGCGCGCTCGTATTTTTGGCAGCCATAATTATTCGCCCGTTGGTTTGCAGCAGAGAGACACCGGGCACCGGAATGGAGCAACACATAACTGGGAAAGGCGAGGTTTTTAATTGCTAAATTAAGCTTGTGCTTATGAAATGTTAATTTACTCATGCCTTTTTTCCCCTCACTTAGAATGGGAAACAAAGAGCTAAGACCTTTGTGCTGCGTAATTGTGAAAGTGTAATTGTAATATCGTTTTTTGTATGATTTGATGATGATTTTGTGGCATTGTTTCATGTTGCAAAGCTTCTTTATATGAGTCCTCTTTGACGTCTCAGGAGTATGAATAAGTTCGTGTGGTTTTTTAGCGAAATTCAAAGATTTATAATGAAAACTGTTTCAATCTTCAAAATATTTTCGATCGTTTATTACTACTTTTTCCCATCTTTGTGAAAATTACGGATTCCTTCGCGATCGAAAAGATGATTCATTGGACGCTATCAAGTAATCTATATTATTTTTACTTCTTCGTTATTTGAGAAGTGCAGCTCAGGTGGTCCTTGTTTCATCGATCAGAACAGATGGTAATCAGAAGGTGCAATGTCTGGGCTATACGGCGGGTGGGGTAGAACAAGCCATTTAAATGTTTCCAAATATGTTTTCACCGTTACTGTTACATGTGGTCGGGTATTATCATGCAGTAAAATGATTTTCCGGATGTCTTCAGGCGTATTGAAGATGTTTTTCTTGCTTGGCTCAAACACATCAGTTGTTGTCTGTAGACATCTCCTGTGATCGTTTGTCTCTGTTGCGCCAGCTCGTCATACACCACATCCAGCTGATCCCACCAAATGCACTACATGACCTTCGCGCCCATGAATATTCGGCCCGGATATCGATATATTGCACGATGTGCGGAGTTATCATAAAGAACTCATTTTTCATCGCCAGTCACAATGCGGTGACGAAAAACCCTTTCGATTTCGTCGTTGGAGCGGTAGCTCGCAGATGACCAAACAGCGCTCAATGTTCCTAAGCTTCAATTTAATGTACAATTTTCTGGATCATTCCTATTGCCTTCAAACGTTGGCAAATGGCTGGCAGAGTAACTCCAAGCGCCTTTGCAAGATCGTCTTGCGTGTGCAACGAATCTTCACCCAGCGTTGCCTTGAGTTCTGCAACTCGTAAAAATAATGGAGAAGAAATCCCAACGTCATTCAACAGTTCCGTCACTTGGTCAGGCTGCATCGCGGTACCAGTTGCCATACCAGTGCTGCTGGTAAATCGGTACGTTGCAGCACAAGGATGCTTAAAAGTCGGGGCTCAACACATTGCCTGTGCTGTCAATCCCCCGAATATAGGCTCCATCTCCACGACGTATCCGTACCTTCGGACGGTGATCCAGCAGCTGGCATACCTTCCGGCAACTACCATCAAGACGAAAACATTACGACGGGTGATAATCGACAGACTTCCAGATACCAAAGTGGCAATGGAGTCACCTTCCATTGACTGGCTAAGGGTCTGGAAAAAAAACATCTCAAGATACATCCAACATCCAACCATCCGTCCAACGATCGATGCTGTACCTGATGGCACACAACAAGATGCCGCACGGACTGCTCAGTTTGCTTCCGGATAGAGACTCTCGAGCACAGGTTTGCCTTGTACTCTAGGGTAACTAGTGCCTGGAGCACACTGATGCAGGCTATAGAAGCCATCGTCCCAAACCGTAACCTTAACTTCCCATTCCTTCTCTTACCTGTTTTAAGTCACATTACCATAAGTAAAAGGGTTCCCATCCTGCGTATGTTTGCAAACTACATCGTTCACATTGTTGGAAACAACAATACTGTGATTGATGAAAATATCCTTAGATGTTCATTGTAAAACCTGTACGTCGTCCTTACATGTACCCCACCATTCTCAATGTAAACTTGTGTTTTTTGTATTCGTTTTAAATAAACAATTTTTATATAACAACATGAAAGTTAGGAGAAATGAGAGACTGAAGATAACACTTCAATATGGCAGTATTTGCAGATTGAAAAAAAATGAAATTAAAATAATTAACGACGGTTGTACTGAGACCGCACGAACTTAATTATACTCCTGATTTAAGGCGTACTTCAACATTAGTGTATAAAAATGATTTTTGAAATGTTTACCCTAAATTTAATGAGACACAACATAACAAATGCTTTCACAGTGGATTTAAATAAAACCGCTCCGATTTAAAAGATCGGTAAACTATTGTTTACATTACACTATCATTTTACACGTGTAACACGCAACCCCATTCCTACCACAATAAACGTTTTAATGTCTGTTTTGTGTCACAGTAACGTATGTAAACGTTGCCATATTTATAGTGCTCCCCGAAAAAGGGTGTCTGCGTGTGTGCCGTAGAATGTAGAATGAAATAATTATCACTACATGATTCGCTCGTTAGCGAAACGTACTGACCATCGGTAGGGCCGGCTGTTAGTACGAATCCCGAAAATAAATTTCAACGTGCTTCAACTTGAAACCAACAGAAATCCTTCCCCACGATGGACGGGGAGAGCGCACATTAATTTATCCTAAATACTCCACTTTCCCTGCTTGACGTAGCAGAAGCTGTCTTAAAAAAAAGAGCGGGAAACTAAATTTATCTCCACTATGTTATACCGCCCATATGACATGAATTTAAAAAGCAAAGGTAAAAAGGAAAACTGTCCGATGTCGGATGCTCGGACCCGATTATGCTGCGCTATGGTTAGCTCTGTCTCGTAATGCTTCCTTTTGACAAACGACAACAGGCAGCACTGTGATGGGTGATGAAAATTGACAAATATTTTTACGGGCAGCTTTCGGGTGATTCGTCATCACATCCTTTGGCCCGAACTATGTTGTTCGGGCGCACAATTTCATCGCAAGGTTAATGTATAAAGACGTGCTTGTAAGCAATCACTATTAGTGTGCGAAGATAAAGGGGCACCCTTACGTTTGTCATGAGTTATTATGGCTTCTGAGGTTTCCATTAATAACTCTTCGCCCGAGTAAGTTCGTTCAACGCAATACACATTAAAGATGGGAGTGTTTTCTTTTGCACTATCACGCAACCAATGTATCAAACCGATCGAACGGAGGAAAATTGCTGATCGTATCAAATGCTTTCGGTGAAGAAAAATCACCCTTCCAAAAATCAATCGAACCCCGAACCGTGAGTGACAGTTGTCACATTCGTTACACCGTTTGACAGTTTACTTCTGTCACAACGTGCCTTAACGGGCAAGCGGGGTTTTCCACAACACTGTAACCGATAACCGATGGCGAAAAAGCGTTAAGCACTGTGCTGGGTGTCAGCTGTTTGATCGTAAATCTTTTCACCATTTCAACCTTGAGACGTGGATTTAGAGTGCTACGGTTTGTTGCCGCCCCGGGAGTGGATTGCGGTACGGCTTTCGAAATGATGCTCGAACAGACAGTCCGTTAGAGCATGGCAAACACGTGGTTGCCTGCCGTGATGCTGGGAAGGGCAATGATAAGCTAATTCATTTTCTTCCCCATACCGCATTGGTTTGTAGCCTTCCATTTGGAATGTCCGGTTACCCGTGATGGACATGATTTAAAAAATCAAAATGGCACAAATCTTAAATGTTTGCTGGAGCGATAGTGACCTGTCATTACCAATGTCTTGGTATCAATCTAAACTGTATCCTTTTCAAATTCTAGTTCCTTTGGACACGTATTTTGGTTGAGGCTTACCTTTCCTGGTGCCAGAACCTTGGATGCTTGGAAAGGAGCAAACAGGAGCAAAACAAAAACCCTCCCCAACAAATTCCTTAACGTCTGAACGTGAGGGACCCACGGGCAAGAATGGAAGGAAAACGAGCGTGCAAACAAATTATCCCTTTCCAAAGAACGAGACTGGTTTAATGGGCCATTTTGGAGAAATTGGTTCGTGTCACCCTCGGAAACCTCGTCCATCCGGAAAACGTTTATCCTGCTGCACGTTTGCCCAACGTTGGACCAAACACCCACGGTGCGCCATCTGTCGGATCAAGCGAGGGACGTTTGTCGTAGCTCGTAAAAAAATGGGCCGTTTTCTGCTTGGGCCATTTCTCTTCGCACGGGAATCACGATCGACCTATACGGATCCCATTTCGTTGTTTTTTTTTTTCGCCGGCCTGGGTTGGTACAGCTTGTTCACAGTTGTGGTTGCTCTTTAAGGCACAATGGTGGACCCCAGGATGTGAGCGCTTGAACAGCACGGATAGGTTAAGGAGCAAAAAAAGAAAGTTGTGTTCAGCAAGAATGTTTGATGCATCGAAAATGAGGCACAGAAGTAGCAGTAAAGCAACCATCCCTCCCAAAAAACGTGCCACAAGACGTGACAAAAATCAACATCCGGTTGACAAGTCGTTCTTTTCCTGTTCACAGCTTGGGTGATGGCGTTGATGGTCGGTGCTTGGAGCCAAAGGATATGAGACGTTCGGCCTTCAATGGCATGCCAAACAGGATGGTTTACTACCAGCTTTAGGATCGTTTTTAGCGATGCTGTTAGAAACAATTTAGTCAGGCATTCCATCATCTCATTTTTAATGAAGAATTCACTGACGAATGAAGCACGATTTACTGTTAAAAGATTATAAAATGTGTTCCTTAATTGTAAAAAACAATTAAGCTTATCGTAAAACAAATTCCAGATTTACAGCACACATTTTTACGCAGCTTTCAAATCTGCCAACTTTACCAATTTAATGGTGCGATTGCATGCTGGGGTGGAAATAAAACTGCTCCACTTTATAGCACAACTTTATGAACTAATTAGCGTGTGATGGTGGCAGCTTACTGCTGCATTTTGTTGATGCATAAACAGGTTTAGGTGTGGAAATATATTATGTGGGGGCCTCACCGAATGGCTCACCAATTGCTAAGTCTAAGTCTTCACCTCGATAATCTTATTTTAATGTGTATTTAATTAATAAATGAAAAACACATTAAACCAGGTTGATCAGCTAGTCCTGTTGGGGTGGTCCGATGGTAGATGCGACAGAGACGCAGGTCTTACCATGGCAGGACCGGGGTTCAAGTCTCTCTTTCCCCATAGTAAGGACTGACTATCCAACTATGCAGTAACAATAAGTCTCGTAAGCCAAAAATGGCAGCCATGTCCTAAGAGGACGTTAGGCCAACAAACCCTGTGATTTTTGTTTTAAATCTATTAAATATATTTACAGCACCAGAATCCTTTTTACATTGCTATTACATTAACATAAACCATACGCAATGAAAGATCTGTATATTTAAAGAAATGGACTCAAAAATCTATTTGAAACATCGTCAATCATGCAACATGCTGTTCCTTATTGGCACAGTAAATCTGGAGACACCGACTGGTAAGCTAAAAATAAATCAATAAGCTACGGATAACCAACCAATAGGTACAAAAAGGTCACAAAAACCTGCTCGTAAATTTGGACTATGTAACGTACGATATAGAAAAAGAAGGAATTCTACTGAAAAACTTTTTTGAGCTACATCGCTACCTCTACTTAAAGACAAAACTCTAGCGAGTTTGTTACAACCTCACATCGTCCATTGACTCGCAGTGGGCTTTTTTGTCTATGTGTTTCCACCCAGAAAGAAAATTGGTAATCATGTTCCCCGCCTTCACTTGTCCCTTGTATTCGTTATCTTGCCTCTGCGCCTGCGTCACTGTACGTGCATACGTCGTCCTTTCACGTTAGTGACGACGACCCTAAAGTGGAATATTTATTGGGCTCGGTGCTCGTTACATGTTCGTTACTGTCACTGAACAAAAATTACAGCAAAATGTTTGGTAGTTATTTTTTGTTTAAAGAAAATTCAGTATTTTTTGGTGCTTAAATTGATTTTGAGTTTATTTTAAAATACAAACTTGCTATAAAATAGCGACAATTTAAAGCAACTTAAGGACAGAAAGACAGTTACAAGCATCAAACCATATTCCTATCATTATATACCTTCCCAAGCTATGATATTTTACATTCTCCGATTAAAACCGCACATGTACATCCATTTGAAAAGCTACACTGTGCATCACCGGTGCACCAGTACGACGGTGCATTAAATGCACACGTCGTGAACGTCATCGTCGATCATCGATGTTTTGCGAGGTGGATAATGTCGTTCAATGTCGGTAACAGCGAAAACCAGTCCATCGAGCTGTATCCATAGAAACAGCATCCCTCTACCCGAAAGCATCAATTAAAGCGAATGAAAACCTTGCACTGCCTTTTGTCTTCCTCGGTGCCCACTACTCGGCGCGTCCACGCTTCCCTGCGAGCAAAAATATTTTGCAACCTTCCCACTAATGACATCTTTCCGTGTGGTGGTGGTGGTGGTTGTGGTGCGTATTTCAAATCATCTGTCCGGCGAAATAACGATACATCTCACCCACCCGAATGCTCCTTGCCGGCCAATTCAAAAGGTACGCGCGAACACAGCGCATAACGTATGACGATGAACTGGGGAGCGAGAGACAGAAGCAAAAAGTATGCAACAGTGCACGTGGCCGTCGGCCTACACGTGGAGGTCGTTGTCGATACATTCTCAATACTCCCCATTAGCGATGGTGCTGTGAAACCGTAGCTTAACTATTTGGTTATTACTTTTTGCTGCCACGGTGAACACTAGACTTCACAGCACTGGCAGCACAAGTTGCGTACAGTCGGGTGGAATTGACATCATTGACAGACAATCCCCGAGAGGTTTAATTCCCTTAAGATGTGTCCCCAAAGGTATTTGCTTTTGTCACACTTGTGTGGCGGTGATAGGCGTTAGTTAATCAATAACGGTTTTCTACAAAGTTGAGGTGCAATTTCAAATTAAAAACAACTTTAAACTGTCAATTAGTTTTTCACCAAACTATTTTGTGTGAAAAAAAAAACAGATTAATTAGTACAACTGCGTTAGAGTTATACTGTGTTACAAAGAATAATTAAATTCTAGCGAATACATTTGCAAACGTTAATCCTTCTTTTGCAATATTTTATCTCCCGAAATTCATCTCCAGATGAGAACAAATTCCTCTTGTTTTCCAATTACCTGTTTATTAAAACATCGTTTAACCATCATTTGATCGTAAATTTGTAGCTTACAGGCACAACCAATCCAAGCCCAGCGAAAAGCTTCATAACATTTCACCTGCTTTAAACACTCACACATGACCATCCTTTCGCCATCACATCAAGAAGGTGCGTTTGTTTCCCCGTGTGAAAACTCCTCCGAAACGTCTGCAACCCCATCTCGAGCATGCCTTATTTGCGGAATGTTATCCAAGCTTCAGCATCAACATCATCATCGTCGTCGTCGCCGAGACGTGGGCTCATCATTTACCTTGTTCTGCTCGCTTCAGCTTCCCACCAGCCCGACAAGAGCCGAACGCAGCCGTGCACAACAAATGGTGGGTACACAAATTTGCTCAACCGCTCAGGTGTTTAGCTAACAGGAGGCGCCCCAAAATGGTCGTTTGTGGCACCGCGACATGCGGGCGGACGAACGCATCGTCTTGGCGCGATGATGACGTTACCCCGGTGGCAAGCACTTTATGTCCGCTTGAGCCGTACAAGGTGGTTGTGATGGGTGTTTTCTCTACTGCTATTATCCTTCCGCTAACTTTCCGCCATAAGACCCCGTGCAAGAGAAAACTGTTCCTTTGCGAACAATAATTACACACCCGTGCCCGTGAGAATCGTTTCAAATCGTGTTCACTCGAGTGCACTCACGTACACCGGGAAGCTTTGTAAGAATGTTTTACTTTCATCTCGTTTTCATCCTGGCTGTTTGAAACTGAGAATTGAAGATTCGATATCTTAACGCCTTCTTTCGAACTGGATGATCACTGTTTGTGGTGGTGAGGTCGAAGGAAAGCGGTCGATCTTAGATGAAAAATCGTTTCATTTCGAATACATAACGAAACGATCTGACGGCGATCGTAATAAAAGTGAATTTGATGTTGGGTGTGAAAGTTGTTCCAATCGACGACTTAATGTTGATTGGCGTGAACGGGAATCTAGGTGGTAAGTAGACGCGTTGTAGTTGCGGATATTAATATCCAATTTTGTTTAATTACTTTGAAATGTTTTCCTAAATGATCCGTAAAAGGTGTGTTTTAAAAAAGGTTTTCATTATGTTTACACTATTAAATGCGTTCGTTGATTGCACATGCTTCCATTGGGCAGCCAAGTCGCATTTGATTCGTCTGGAACGCAACCAGTATCGTTGCCTAAGAATCGCACTGGGCTGTATGAAATCAACCCACACGATGTCGCTCGAAGTGATGTGTGGAGTGATGCCGCTACCGCTCCGTTTTGAGCTACTCTCACTTCGCCTTCTCGTACCCTTTACAGTATCAAACCCATTGATCATCTACAGGTCTCTCTGCAGGTGCACCAGAAAAAATAAATCGTGCCAGCTTATCAGTGTCCTGCAGTATTCACCTTACAGTAGGCACCTCGTTGAGGGATAGTCTTCGCAAGAAGACAATTCCCAGCATTTTTGTGGAAAATTATGACCATTTCAACAGAAACCATTTATATACTGACGGATCCTCATCAGAACACGGCATCGGTTTTGGCCATTTAATCCGGAGCATTTTTTCAACTACGCCAACCATGCTCAATATATGTAGCGGAGCTCGCCGCAATCTTTTACGCCTGATTAATTATAAGTGCTTGCCCTCCAGATGAATATTTCATATTCTCCGACAGCTTAAGCGCTGTCAAAGCACTTAAATCTGTGAAGGCTATTAAGAGCCCAGACTACTTTGTGAAAGAAATTTTAAAGGTCCTAAGCTTGTTGTTTGAGAAATCGTTCCGAATATCTCTCGTTTGGTTGCCCTCTCATTGCGGTATCCATGACAATGAAAAGGCAGATCAATTGGTCAAAAAGGGTGCTTCGGAAGGGTCCTTTTTGGATAGGCTTATCCTACATCACGAGCACATGCGTGCCCCACAGTCTCTCTGCATGGCTCGGTGGCAGATTATGTGGGACACAGATGAGCTCGGGAGGTTTCTATATTCGATCACTCCCCGAGTTTACTTAAAGTCCTGATTCCATGGCATCTCAGGAGATCGTGCGTTCATTCGAATGATGTCTAGACTTAGGTCTAACCATTACGCATTGGGCGCTCATCTCCAGCGTATAGGACAGGTCCACTCCAAAGCTTGTAGCTGTGGCCTCGGATTCCACGACATGGTCTTGTGTGGAGTACGAGGCTGCGCGACCCGCCTTGCTCGAACGCAGTTCAGGCAGTGGCGGATCAACCTAGGTGCGGAGGGAGCGGCCGCTCGGGGCCTCGCCGGTTAGGGGGGCCTCGCCGAAGAGGTAATTTCCGCTGGCGCACCGTTCTTCATAAAGCACATCACCTATATTTTGCATTTAGTTGCGCTATTATTTTCCAAATTAAATCATGTTTAGGAGTATAATTTAATATCTCTTTTTCAAAAAAAAAAACGCTCACGAGGCATAGTTGAAAAACAAACAAACCGCCTCCAAAGCAATAGATGTTCCAACCTCCAGCATGGTGCAGCAAATGATTTCCCATAAACCAGATAAACAAATAAATGCTCTCCATCAGCGAACGCAGGCTAAAAGCCTTGTTGATTCTTTCATTCATGATCTCTGCTGATGGGACACAACGATGCCGCTGAAGCATCTCTGTTGCATCGAAAAGTGATTTAATTACAATCAACCAATCGGTAGACAGTACCGCACAGCATACACAGCAGCATAAATCCCTCGCAGTTCCCCCCCGAAAAACAAAACCCAAACACTCAACAGCAAACGTGATAACAACGAACGTTAAGTGGGCAGAAGCATGCACTATGTGTGTGTCCCGCAAACGGCAGACACTTGAGAAGCACCACCGGCCACCGGAATGGATACAGTAGGGTAGCATCGCACACTGCAAACGCCATTCACTCTCCGGACACGCTCTCCGGAACCAATGCCGGGGTGAAAAGCGAAAGGGAAGCGAGCAAAACTATCAGAAAGTGATTTATTTTGCCTCGGAACTAAGAATGCATCTCCGAGGGGGGCGGTACACCATTTGCATATCGATCGTGCGCCACAGAGCAAGCAATGGTGCCGGTGAGTTGCCGCTCAATAATGCACATACACGGTGAAACATTCCAACGTTGGGCGAGTGGAGAAGCACGACGACGTAAATTAGCCATGCGAAGCTAAACTTCTGGGATCCACTAGCACCGCCAACTGCAGGTGACTTTTTGCAAAGTAGAAGCTTAGACATGTTTTAAAATTAACATGTAAACTTTTATCTCGACAAACAACCCGCACCACGCCGGGCTTGCCAATGGTGCCAATACTTGTGGTTTCTCGGTGGGTGTATGTGATCAAATTCCTACAGAGAATTAGCCAAAAGGGCAGCTCCGGAACTATAGAGAGAGAGCGTAACTCAACACCTCCTGCCAATGGTGGTCTTTCCGTGGCGATATTTACTACTTGGCACAGTGCGAAAGGTTTCCACTTTCCCGGAATTGACTTTTCCTGCTTGATTGAGACAAACCGTCAGTGGGAGAAACACAGGCAAACACACTTTGGCAGGCTTTTCACGCGTCAATCATCATTGTCTGTCACGGATACGAAGAACTTCGGACAGGAAATTAGGAGGGAAACCTAACGAAAGATGTTTGTTCCTGCGCATTGTCGAGATGTGTCCTTTGGCACACTGTCTCCTGAAGTATATGGTAGTGCGTTCACTATTTCAAGAGAATTTTCGCAAGTTTTATAATCGTTTTTAAACAATTCCCTTCAAACCAACTCTTGCTAGACATTTTGCACACCCGGTTACAGAGGCTTCATTTGCAGGGGACATTTCTTTCCATCACTTGTTCCATCACTGCTATCGTGAAAAACCTCTCAAATGCCATTCGAAGCTTTTCCTTCGCTTCTAATTACATTAACGAGATTAGCGAACGCTTCACATATTCGCTTTCGCTATCGACTTCTTCGGCATTTGTGGCATGCGTGTGTTCATGTGCTTTGAAGCGTTAGGGTTCCTTACACACACACATAGTCACACATTTATCATACACGTGAAACCAATCAGTATTTAGTGTCTTGCGTTACTAGAATGCTTTCGTTTGTTGTTTTTGCTACTCATTTTTCAACCTGTCAAACCAATATCTTCCGTTTCCATGACAACATTCGTAAGAACACTTCACACTTTTTCGCTCGCACACACACACACGGGCAAAAACTAGTGATAGGGTGCTGTCAAATTTTCATACAAAATCAAAACAAACAGGTGCGGTACGGCTCGGTTTGCCGATGTGTGTGGATGGCGTGTTACACACACACATAGTCACACATTTATCATACACGTGAAACCAATCAGTATTTAGTGTCTTGCGTTACTAGAATGCTTTCGTTTGTTGTTTTTGCTACTCATTTTTCAACCTGTCAAACCAATATCTTCCGTTTCCATGACAACATTCGTAAGAACACTTCACACTTTTTCGCTTGCACACACACACACACGGGCAAAAACTAGTGATAGGGTGGGTGGGGTGGTAAAAGATCGAAACAAGAAAGCTCGCCCATTGCTAAGAGGTGTCACACTTGTGCGGCAATACACAAGATAAGCAAACGGGGGCTGTTAATCGTGACCGACCAGAGGGAAGATGATAAACGTTTCTTCGTATCGAAGTGTGGTTCTTATTTGTAAGCAGTGAGCCGTTCCAGTACACTCGCGCACAAGCACACACACACCCACACACAAACACACAAGTTATCGCTTTACTATTTGCAGTGAAAGTGAATCACAGTTTGCGATATCGGCAATCACCAACACACAGTGAAACGAGAAACGCTTCGCAGCCTCTCCACTGACAGTTCACTATCGCGCTTACTTAGATTAAGCGTGTTCGATGTGGCGTTTGCGAATGGTTTCGTGCGATCGGCAGCGTGTGGAAGATACACGTACGCGTCATCGGCAGCCGGTGACAGGTCGAACATGATCGATGCACAACGATAATTGGTACAAGAAATGTGTGGAATTTTTTGCGTTTATCACTTGTGACACCCGGACACACACACATGACTGTTTGATAGCTTTTGTCTCAAGCACACACATACACACACACATTTGGCTGCTCAAAGAGACACGAAATAGCGATCAATCGCTCGCAGTTCGGAACCACACACTATCCTTCTGTTAGCACTTTGTGTGTCTAAAATGCGAAATTCTTGGTGTTGTTATCGAGTAAGGCAAGATAGGACCAAATGTTGGTTCGTTGTTGTTTCCGGTTTTGGTTTTTTGGTTGTAAACTTTACTACACAGTCACACACTTTCGATGGGAGGAAATGGACGGCGGAAGCCACAGACACCAGCTAGACAGGCCCACCGGAATCTACCCAATAAGGCGTGCTGTGTGAGCGTGTCACGGCTTCACAGTAAGTGACACGCAAATCCCCTAGCCCCTCCGAAAAGGGCTAAACAAGACAGGAGCTATCGCGCGCGCCCTTACCAGAAGGGAAAGAAAGAAAACGCACCGCGAACGCAAACGCACTCCGGTCGCTTCGAGCTCTAGCACCAAACTGGTGGCCGGCCTCAGCTAACCCTTGCGAGCACTATTGTTATTGCCACCGCACCCAGCACCGCTCGTCTACCACCGTTTGGAGTGGGTTCGGGAACCCGAAGCTCAAGCTCCTACCCATATCTCCACCCTGCTCCTCCCTGTTCGTCACAGAAATGCCGGGGCCCGAAGTGAAGTTTTGAACCGAAACGGCGGCACGAAACCGTCGTCATCCGGACGGCATGGCATCAGCGCGCGTCTCGCCACGCATGTAGAGTATCCACCACGCTTGCACATCCCCACGTAACACTAACACACTTAAACACACACCCCAAGCGCGAGAGAGCGCGAGAGGAACGAGCTCTACGATGCGTGAAGTCATTCGCCGTCGTCATCTTTTCACGAAAAGGGGAGGGTGGGAAAAACAGGGTGAGAGAAGCGGAAACTGGCGGCGAGTCGCGTCATCGTTCTCTCTTACTATCTTGCAGCTCTTTCGTTCGTGCAAGCGCTCTTTCGCTTCATTTATCTTATGCTGCTTGGATTGCTGGGCTTTTTTTGTGTTGTACTATGTTGTACCCGACTCGTCTATTTTGCTTGCATTGCACAAAAAATCTCCCTTCACGGACAGGTTGGCAAAAGTGCGGCTTCTTGCGTTGGCAAAAATGCGGCACCGTGAATCACGCGCCGAGCATCCCTCGAAGAAACAATAAACAAAGGGGCGATTTTGGCGATACTCCTCCCGGCTCTCCGGATCCGGTGCGTGAGTACGTGGTTTGCCCAATTTTGTGCATTTGGTGCATATTTTCCCTTGTGGCACGTCCGGTGCTCACGGATTCCTTTTGAGCCGTGACTGTTGGCCCCGAATATGCTTCAGAACCATTCTAACAATGCGTAACATTCAGAGAATTATGAACATTCTGTTTCTGTTTTGTATGTTTTTCACATTGGACCTTAGGTATTATTTTAAATCTTTAAATGCCTAACACCAAACTACAATTGGGTTTGCAATAAGCTTCATAAATTTTAGTATTTCTATTCCTAAACTCAACCTCGCATCCCCTAGATAGACGTGCACGTGCACAAGTGCTCGCAAATGTTGTCCCGCGCCAAACAAGCGAGACACACCTGTATGAGTTTGGTACGTTTGGCCCACCACGGCTCGTCTGAACAGCATGCGTGCAGCAGTGTTGGTGAAAAGCGGTTTTGCAAAATTCCTTCACACCGAACACACAAAATGAAACCGAAAGCCTTCGTTCGCTTCGGAAAATGTTTTTCCGCCATCCCCCATACACACACACACACGCGTAAACGGCCCATTCAACAAACGCAAACCATCCGAAGCGTCCCTCGGGAACAGCTACGCTCTTTCGGTGTGTATGTGTATGTGTACAGGGTGTACAAGGGTGCTAAACAGTTGTCGGGAAAATTGTCCATTCAAACTCCGAATGTCCTTCTTTCGTGTCTACACTCACACATGCTCACTGTTAAATTTTGCGTGTGACTGTATGTGAGTATATCGTTGTTTGGAATCGCTCTCGTTGGGAGAAAGTGACCGAGCCGTGCGTCGGGGAAAATGTCGCGTAAAATGTAGCTCATCCGTAGGCGAAACACGAGCCTCCTTTCGTTTTCACTTTCACGCCTCTCGGTGGTCGCCTGCTGCACCAATACAGTAATAGAAGAATCAATGCTGTCCGTTTTGCGCTGGCAGGATGCCCAAAAACGACCCTTCTAAAATGTGAAGATGTCCTTGGACAATGTTCTTTAAATGGATAAGGCAGGAAAGACCCTTTTTCTTTCAATGAAGCAAGGTTCGTTGGGGTGCGGATTGCTTAACATAACTTGTCAATTGAAAGGATCGCCGCCACTGCGACGTATATGATGGGCCGAGGGGAAATGGGATTTTTGGGTAGAGTTTTTGGAAATGAATGATTTTCCGTAGCAAAAGAGCATGGTAGAATTGGTTGAATTGTTGCTTTATTGTTTAGGTAAATGTAAGCATAAACATAAAAGCAAAAATTTTGCTATTCTACTTAAAGTAAAGGTAGCATAAGCACAACCCAAATGACATTTAGACGGTTAAAAACTGGCAATTTTTTGTTGTGGTCCGATTCGAGGTCAATGTGAAGAAGAAATTGACCATTGCAAGTAATTGTTTACTTGTAGGGAGATTCAAATACACACGTTTCTTCCCTATTTGCTAACCACAGTGCACACAGCATAGCTTGCTTCTTTCGCTACGCGCCTGCTGGTATGCAATGTTTTGCCGCGTACGCACACAAGGCGTTACGATGAAGCGTTACAAACCCTTCGAGGGGCAGTATGTACAGGATACGTTACCTAGGCCATTATTATTACTCTGAGATTTTGTTTTACTGCCGTCTTTTGAAGTTATTTAGTATTAAATCACGCAGTTTAATAGTTTTAATAGACACAAAAAGGTGTGAGTGGTTGAACTATGCAAGGAGGATCTTGTAGGATGAAAAATTGTCTTAAAAAAGTTTATAAAATCGCTGTTAATCACTAGAAAAATTGAAAACATAATAAATAAAAAAATAATGATCACTTAAAATATTTTGAAACATGTTTATGCTCACATAATTTTTATTTTTTTTTCGCACCAAGTAACGTAGCGAGAGTAACGAACATGTTGTCGAAATGGGTCGAATCGTATCGGTTCTTGACATTAGGATATGCCTCCCAACCAATGTGAATTGTATATTTTTATTTGTAAATTAGTTGTAACAAATATTGCCGTACCATGAGAATTTAAAAAAAACACACACACATTTTTCTGTTTATTGTTTAAAAGAAGTCTTGAAAACGTCATGAAGGTGTGTCATTAGAATTGTCTGACCCTGATAGAGCTCGCCTAGGAAGCAGCGTATCAGTTGACGGCGACAGTTTCAAAGTTAAGTTATTGGAGTTCTTCTGTCTTGGTACGAACGTCATTTCGGATAACAACGCTTACTACGGGCTCCACAAACTCTTGCGATACATAAGACTTAAGCAACACACAAAATGCACCAAATATCGCACACTGATACGTCCGATGATCCTCAGTGAGCTCAAGTCGTGGACTACGCAGACAGAGTACTCCAATGCTATTGACTTAGTAGTGTGTGTGTGTGAGCAGGGCGTGTGGATAAGGCGACCTTTACCTATTTGAGTTTTTTGACGGCGGTGATGATATCCTGACGGCTGTCAAACCCGAGAAGATGGTTGGAGCCCAAACCGCACCACGAAATACTCGACACAAGGATAACTCTATTAAACTGATGCATAAGGCGAATTATTTGATTTCCAGGACGAGAGTTGATTGGTGCGAGGAAAAAAGGGAGATACAACGGAATGCGCTTATAGCATCAAAATAATATTTCTACTCAGATTCGTAAGAGTCTTGAAATAACATGGAGCTTAGAGACAAGCCTTGGTGGCACCAAGAAACGACAGAAAATTAACCGAGATGATAAAAAACGGTGGTGCAACACCCGAACAAGATATTCATGAAATTATTACTTGTATCATCTGCCCCATATACAAGAAGGGAGATAGACTAGAGTGCAGCAACTACAGGGGTATTACGGTGTTGAATACCGTCTACAAGATTCTCTCCCTAGTTATACAAGACAGACTTGTCCCATTCGTTGAAGAGATAGTTGGAAACTATCAAAGAGGATTCC
>KZ063228.1:0-14761 GCA_002091835.1 Anopheles maculatus
GATTGGACACCAGGCCATGTCTATTAGACGTGCTCCCTAGGAGCAAGCCACGAAAGAAGAAGAGAAGGGGTTTTTTCGTGCAATTTATATGAAAAGCAACAAAATACCTGAGTACTTACATAATACTAGAAGCTGGCAGCTTCTCGGCGTCGGATATTGTTGTGAAGTCCAATTATTTCCTTAGACCTCTCAGACTTTAACCAGTTGATTTTGGGCTGCAATACATCCTTCACGTTGTAATGTGTATTTTTCTTGCCTTGGGCATGTTTTTTGATGATTTTAGATTAGAATGTAAATTCAGCTACCATCTCTCTTACTAACGACTCCCACGAGTTAAGAACCTAGGGGTGTGGCTCGACCACAAATTGTTTCGAAGCCTCCTCTCATTTCGGTCATCGAACGTACCAGCTTGAGGGAATTGTATTGCTGCTAAACTTAGCCAGCCTTTCTGGTCTATTAAATGCATTAAATTCGTTTTCTGTTTCTTCTTGGCAAGTTCTGAGTTGAGTACGTCCTAATAGCCAGGTCTCCAGCTCATTTCCAGTAGACTCAGTCTAGAATTACATTCCACCGATTCGAGCTCCGAATCAGGTATCCCTAGCTGCTATCGTATCCTTCCAGTTCATTCGCTCAAGATCTACGCAGTGACAGCCTCGTAATAGGTAGTTTATCTCTATAGCATTGATCTTAAAGCTACTCCTATTGTACACCTTGAACGCCACCGCACATCCATGACACAGACTCGCCGAGCAAGGCAGTCTTCCGCCAACTGCTGCCCATCCCAATCCGGACGCTGTCTGTAGGGCGCGAAACGACTGTCGAAACCAGCGCAGACGCGAGCGGACGGCTCGACTGCGTGAAGAGCGGCGAGATGGGCGGCCCCCCATCACCACCTCCATCACCGGACACATCTAGGCGACGGGCAGCTAACCGCGACAGGGTCGCTCGTTTCCGGGCACGACGGCGAACAGGAGGAGCTTCTCAACGCCTCCTCGAAGAAAATCGAGATATCGCAGATGACGCTGACGATGCTGTCGGAGAGGTCCGAGCTGGCAGCCTCACAGCTGCTGATGAAGCTGCCTCAACCGAGGCGGAGACGGCGTCTCGCTGAATTTGATGCGAAGACGGAAAGGCCTTAAGGGCATTAATTCGTGTTAAATTTTTCGATATCAAAGGGCGAGAAGAAGGTTAGATTAAGTGCAAGGTGCTATCAAGCACGGTAGAAAGTGAGAAATTATAGGAAACTCACACCATTGAAACCCTCGCGGGTAAAGGAGTGGGTATGAGCGAGGGTTTACAATGTTGTACTAAAATGTCTAATTATTAAAAAATTCTCGCGATTTGCTACTGCACATCCATGACATCTGTACATCCGTCGAAATTCGAACCATTTCATTCGTATGTTCGATACTTTCACTTTACACTGTACACCGTCCATTTCGGCCCACAACAGCTACCAGGTTTCTAGGGAATCATTAAAGCTGCACGACTAGCCACTGTCCGTTTCTTTAGTATTGTAGGTCGTCTTGAAGTCAATGGGGATTTGGTGCTCCCGATATTTCTGAAGGATTTGAAGTTGAGTTAAGTCTTTGGCCTGTGGTCGATTTTCGGCCAAGAACATGTGAAAGCTTAGTAGCCTCTGACAAAATCATTCAAATAACATGTAGCGCAAGTCTGCAGAAGAGTATTTGGGGTAGGATTTAAATTGGCAACGTTCAGGACTATAGTGCAGTTCACTATTCAACATATAGTGCAGTTCAGTCGGTCGCCGACCGATGCATAACAACGGAAAATATCACCGGTCCTATCTATAACAGTTCTGGCACCTGTTGGTCTTCATCCTGATGACTTCATCAATATAGAACAAGTATAGGCAATTAGTAAATGAATGAAATAAAATAGATGCAATTCTATTACTAAATCCGGTATATCAATATTCATCCGAACCGTCACCTCCAACGGGCTGAGTAACTAGCTACGGTTACCATAAAATCAAACAAAAGTAAAGGTAGAGGTTGTAGTGCCAAAGCAAACGATTAATGGATTTAGTGAGAGTTCCATAGCACGTATAATATGATATTAAACTGATTGCTATTGCTAGTGCAAAAAATAAACCAGTACGAAAAGTACGACCGAGTAAGAAGCTGCATTAGATAGCGAGAGTAGAAATAAAACTATATGGCACTGGGCTGTTGCGCAGAAACGACGATCGAAAGTGATGTTGTGGCCGATTTTGAAATGGACGGCTGAGCTTTATTACCGCCTTATTGATTGTAGCTGCTTTCACGCAACTTTTCAACTAGATTGAAGCAACTTTTTTCCATGTTTGTTTCGTTTCTTGTTAGAAAGATTTGTTACCTACATTTTTTGTAAATAATGGTGCTGCATCCCAAAAGCATCACGATTTATTAATGTTTACTAAAACTTGATGAAAAAAAAAACAATTAGAACAGCTGTTTGTAGAAGCCTCGACCATGAAAATCAACGAAACTACATGTACGGTACATGTTACTCAACAACACCAACAAGAAAACCCGTTTCAGGGCGAAGGCCACAGCAATTCAATAGCAATTTGCAAATGATCCTCTTCCTAGGCCGATATGCGCCTACAGTGCTCTTCAAGCGGTGTAAAGATAGACAAAAGCCTCACGTGCAATTTGATAAATGAATTATGAAAGCTTGTAATAGTTTTAATTAAAATGCAATCTAAATCTTCTGTACATAAGTGGCTTTGGATCAAAATATAGTATGCAAAGTATGATATTCAAAGTTATCTAAACTAAGGGAAGCTTGAAGCTCACTGCACTACGGTAACGGATGGGTAGCAAGCACTTTACCCATGTCTTTTACTCCAAAGGCTATAGACATGGAACGGTAGGTTCACATGCTGTCCTGCTCGGTATGATTGGCCCAGTATACACTGTACCGAACGTAATCGGTTCGGTCGGTGAAGTAAAATTATTTTCATAAAATAAAAGAATGTTTCCATCATTATGTTGCTGTGCAAACGATGCATGATAATTTTACGATATTTAATGAAAAACATTGTGAACCTGTTAATTAAGTACCAGCTGTAAAACTATGTATTTATGGCTAATTGATGATAATTGACAGATTTTTTTTTAACATCTTCATCTAGTCAGGCGTCTTCCTCTGCTGTTTGGGGTCTGATGAGTAAGTGGCGAGGATCAACGGCTGGGGTGGCCTCATCAACTTTTTAACAGCTTGTACCAACATTTGACTACAGCAAAATGGTTTTACGATTGAATCTTTTTTGGTCCCGCTTTTGTTATTGGCTTTATGGACATTGGGATCGTCAAAAGACACTATGTTACACTGGCGTAAGCTTTCAAAAGCTCTAGTATTCTTTAGTTTATTCACACATTGTCCGCTAATACTAGTTATTCGTGAGCTATTCGTGAGGCGTTTCTCTTATAATGGCAACAGAACATTAAACATTCCCTGTAAATGTGTATTTTCTTATGATGTTCGAAAAAAATGTTGAGGTGTTTTATAAAACTTTTTTAGTTTATTTATAACAAATTTACAAATCAATTCAAAAACATACTAAGTACACATTTATAGCTCATATAAGTAAGCTGTTAAAAAACACAACTACCAAAACCTCGTCCAGTGTGTATACTCAGCTAACGTAAGGTTACCCAACCTGCACTTGGCCACGATCATGATCGTGGATGCACCCTTCGACCGAGTGGCGCACAACACACCGATTCAATTCGATCGTAGCCGTCGAGCCAGCAAGACGGTTGAGTGCGCGTGTGTGTGTGTGTGTCTGTTAGCGGTTCGTCTTAAGATAGATTCCGTTAGCCTGTGCGCCTGTGGTGCCTTTTGTTATTGTCGTACGCCCCGTGTGGTGAAACTTTCATTCTTGAAAGTGTGTGTGCGTGGGTGCATCCGCTGTAACGGTGAACTTCGGTGGAAACGTTCAGGTGCTTTCCTTTCGGTGCGTCTGTGTATGCGTAGCATCGTTACATTGCGCACCGTACAACTATCTCCTCCAGGTTAAAGGTTAGTGTCGGCATTTGCACGAACAGCAGCAGGTACAATGTTATGCCGTGAAACCGGTGTCGGGATGCTGGAGCAATATCGCTAGACCATAGTCTCACTGCGAGTGATTGCACCAACACGTACACAGCACCCCAAAATTGAACGTGAATGAATACATGAAAAGCCAAAGGAGAAAGCTCAAACGGTAACAGTAAACGGTGGAATGTAGGAAACGGTGAAAATGGGTCAAACGCGGTTCGGGTTTGGGCTGTGGTGTAGAATACCGTTGGCCAAGTACACCAAACATAAAAACACGCTTTTCGTTTTGTAAGCTAATCAAGCTGTACCTTTAAAACGCTCCCGCTTACTGTCGCCGATCGTCGTTGGCCAATCGTTTTAATTCCTCCAAAATGTTGCTAGCGGTTGCTTTCAAATCATCGTATCTCGAAGGCAGGGGCATTAACGTACGCCATGGGAACGCCACCAATACCGTCCGGATGTGTTTTGCAAAGCTGAAATCAATATATTACGAAAGATGTCTCAGCCCAAAGGTGGGTTGTGTATGGCGGCGATGACCCACATGGCAGATCTGGCAGGGCTAAGGCAAACTTAAGCATGCGCCAAAATGGCCAGTTACGAAATTGCGTGTCAAAAATGATTTTCAAACAAACCGTCAAACGCTATCCAAGCAATCATTTGTTATAATGCTAGCCAAGTCACGCTAATGCCTGGCAACCGTGGTTCCCGTAGGTTACTTCGATTGTGGTTCGATGACGTTTTTGAAGGTCGGCTTTGTAAGAAAGCTCTACAGACGCGCGATGATGGATGCGTATTGCGATTTAATTTTTTTGTTTGCGGATTTCTTGCATAGTCTTCTGATTACGATTGAAGAAAAGCGAATAATTTATCAGCAGAAATGTGTGTGTGTGTTTTTGTTATTTGCAAACTTGATCAAACCACTTGTTGTATAACAAGCGAGGATCATGGAAGCTGAGTCGCTAGCTGCCAATATTGCTAGATTTATTGCATTAATATTTGTATTGCACTGCGATCCTACACTTCTGTAACGTAACAAAAGAAACGTCACGCGTCAACGTTATTTTACAGGTGCGCCTTAGTCCTCATGCTTTATTTATATGAGATCACGTGTTTGTTTTGTTTTGCCACCTTACCTCCACATATCGAGGCGTCTTCCACTGTGTATGTATCACTTCATCAATCTTGAACAATTAAATTACCGGCAAAGTGCTTACCAATTGGCGGTTGTTCGTGAATATGCAGGAAGTTGGTGTCGTAGTCGCAGAAGCAGAACCATATCGCTCACAAAATCCATCTCCGATTGGGTGACTGGCGAATGAGTATTGTAAATAGCTGAAACACAAACAGAAAAAAATACTAATAATAACTTTTAAATAATCATTAGCGTTGATGAAGTCGAACCGGTTGGTAGCATAGTGGCGCTTAATGGTTCTTGAGTTTTATTTTTGTTTCTCTGCAACGCTAAACAGCAAATTAGGACCGATTGGTAGTTGCTACTAGCCACAAATAAGTAGTTGTTTGGTTCGAAATACATAGCGTGAAGGTTGAAGGCAGAAAAAAAACTGGAATTAAGATACATTTTTTGTCTGCGATATTCTTTTAATACTAGTACTGATCAACACAGCTAGTTGCGAATATCTTGTTTCACCTTTCGAAACGTATGTTATCATACTCGGATTACACTTCAATGCAGCAACTTTAGTAAAAGTTGTTTCACCCAGATCAACCTTCAGATTAACAGTATACGTGTGACTGGGAGCTGGGTTTTAAGAAAAAAACTTATCCCCCCAAATGTCTTAATGCCACTCCATTCACTTCCAAAATGTAACCGAAATTGAGATCTCGCGTGCTAAGGTTCGATGTTTTCGTTTTGTTCATCCTCAAGAAAATTAAAAAAAAAAGTAAAATAGAACCTCGACAAAAGTCTCACGTGGCTGATTTCGCTTTCGGTTTGATTATTAAGAGAGAGAGAAGAAAAAATACACACAACACACGAAGCTTTAAGAGCAAGTTGGTTCCGTAACGATTAAAAATTCGCCCACCGTAACAACAATCAGCGAGAGAGGTCACCTTTTCGAAACATTCCACCGAACCGGACCGTTGGTCAGTTGGAGTAACGTTGCATAAGCCGTTGTTTTGGTTGCGGTGATTCACATTTCAGTCACTCTCGATGCATCCTATGCTTTCGGTATATTTTTCGACTAAAATTTCGATAAAAGCGCACTTAATTGCGCTTAGCACGCCTGAAACACAAACAGAAAAAAATACTAATAATAACTTTTAAATAATCATTAGCGTTGATGAAGTCGAACCGGTTGGTAGCATAGTGGCGCTTAATGGTTCTTGGGTTTTATTTTTGTTTCTCTGCAACGCTAAACAGCAAATTAGGACCGATTGGTAGTTGCTACTAGCCACAAATAAGTAGTTGTTTGGTTCGAAATACATAGCGTGAAGGTTGAAGGCAGAAAAAACTGGAATTAAGATGCATTTTTTGTCTGCGATATTCTTTTAATACTAGTACTGATCAACACAGATAGTAGCGAATATCTTGTTTCACCTTTCGAAACGTATGTTATCATACTCGGATTACACTTCGATGCTGCAACTTTAGTAAAAGTTGTTTCACCCAGATCAACCTTCAGATTAACAGTTTACGTGTGACTGCGAGCTGGGGTTTAAGAAAAAACTTACCCCCCCGAATGTTTTAATGCCACTCCATTCACTTCCAAAATGTAACCGAAATTAAGATCTCGCGTGCTAAGGTTCGATGTTTTCGTTTTGTTCATCCACAAGAAAATTAAAAAAAAAAGTAAAATAGAACCTCGACAAAAGTCTCACGTGGCTGATTTCGCTTTCGGTTTGATTATTAAGAGAGAGAGAAGAAAAAATACATACAACACACGAAACTTTAAGAGCAAGTTGGTTCCGTAACGATTAAAAATTCGCCCACCGTAACAACAATCAGCGAGAGAGGTCACCTTTTCGAAACATTCCACCGAACCGAACCGTTGGTCAGTTGGAGTAACGTTGCATAAGCCGTTGTTTTGGTTGCGGTGATTCACATTTCAGTCACTCTCGATGCATCCTATCTTTTTTGGTATATTTTTCGACTAAAATTTCGATAAAAGCGCACTTAATTGCGTTTAGCACGCGTAACTTCGATAGGGCAAGGGCTTGGTTAGGCACGGGCATGCCTAATAAGAATGCTAATGTTATTTAAAACATATGGTGCCGCTTTAAATCACAGGAAAAATACTGCCTTTTCTTTCATCACAGGTGTGATCGGATGTTGGACTAGATTTGTCAAAATGTTTCTATAAATTTTGTTTCCTTTGTTTTGTTTAAAATGTGCCATTTTCGGATTTATTGGTAATATGTTAACGTTTTGTAGTTTTACCTTTATTAGTGGAAACAATTTCTGTGCCTTGCCGTTTTTAAATTGGATTGACTATTTAGCCTCGGGGTAAATTAAGTCAAGGATGCGTGGAATGGTAGGCCAAGATCACCTTAATTTTTGGAGCCTAAGGAGGAGAAAGTGGTAAATAAAAAAGTTAATTGTTACAAATTCGTTCGCTAAATTCGCCTCTTTTTGGTGGCCTGTTTTGGGTTTTTTTTTCCTGTAGCATTTCTAAGACTTAAAGTTTTTTGACTATATATAGATTAACCATATTCAGATTAACGTGGTTAAAGAATTTTAATGGGATTTATGAATAAATGCCAGATATACAAAAACTATGAAAGCACGATTCTTTTAGTTCTGTTAGGTTGATTCTTGATTTCCAAGTACCCTTGAGGGGCGTTTGATATTTTCTAATTAAGAAAAACTTTTCTGGACTCTGCCGCTATTCAACAAATGAAGGTTTTAATCTGTTGTTTAATGTTGTCAAAAATAATTTCGACCCGCTCGAAATAGCTAGACGAGAGTTAAGGTGGAATCATCATCACTAGAACGTTAACGTAAAGCACGCCAAAACAGGGTGAATATCAATCGTGTAAGCGCCATAGAACCAACCTTTGCACCTTGATAGAGCACGGTGTGTAGTAGAAAAGTGGAGATTGATGATAATTTTCTTCAATTTTAATATGGAGTGTCCATTACTATGAACGGTAACTTCGGCATTACAAACTCAAGAAGGTCTCTGCCTGCTTTTTCTAGCCTCCTGTAACCCATAACACTAATCGTACTAGGTCTGCGTGACAAACTTTAACATTTTACATCATTTGTGAATCTCTCCTTAAAAGTACTGTCTAGAATAAAGCCTAACAAAAATGTATTGATTATTTTTATTAGCCAAACTTACTATTCAACTATTCAATATAATCTCGCAATCGTTGGAGATTTATACTCCTTTGCTGGTTATTTTCAAGAAATCTTTTCCTAATTTGTGTTTATATCCAATGTTTAAGGTTTTTTCGTGTTGCGAAACCTGTAGTTTCGTATTGTTTTACTGTTAAGAATGATTATCATAGTTATTAAAAACTGACGGATTTTTATGTACAAAAACTTGACCATATAAAGATGGTTTGGCCATCCTTCGAATAGGATAATTTAAATATTCAATTAGTTTTCAATTTATAATTGATTAAATTCGCATTCGGTGCAGCATTTAAGAGTGATCTTATATCTCTCTTCCCTGATAACATTTTTTTCATAGCTGTAAAGTGAGTCCAGAATTTTTTGCTTTATTTTCTTTCCCATTTTCCTTCTCCTGTGCTATTGAAGCAAACATTTTTTTTAATCGATTATTTATAGAGGCTTTGGGTCTTAGAGACTTCATTCGCCTGTTTATTGAAGCAGAATGGCATTGCAAACGTTAAGCATCAACACGCACAAATAATTGGGAATAATTGGAAGCGCCTCAACAGCGATCCACCCAAATCAGTACCGATGATACGCAAATATGCGTACAATTGAACGAAACATATTGCCGCATTACCACCATCAAACCACATGACGATAAGAAATTATGTATGCTTTAACTATTTCTTAGGAAAAAAAGAGTGTCTGTTCGGTCTGTTTTTTCACGCTACTTATCTTGGTCAACATATCCGGGTTCGACAGCCCATTCGGCACACATCAGCGTACGGCTTTATATTTTTTTATTGTTATGTTTATTGATGAAGTACAATTCTTGAGATGAATAAGGCTTTAGGTACATTTTTGTCCGTTTACTTTATACCCACCCAACCATCCGTTAATATCTTACGCAGCATTGTGGTAATTAGCATTGAACGTTCTCTGCCCGTATCGATGCGGTGAAGTGTGGTTCAATTGGTCAGAACACGTCTGCCTTTTGGCGTTGGCTTTAGCGAACCAATCTTTCGTACGTTCTAGGGTGCGCTCTTGTCGGTTCCGTAAACATTCGTCATTGCCACTTGAAAGCTTCCAAAGAGGCCAAAGAGGAAGCGCAAAAGTGTGATCGTTCGTGTGTCTTTGTTGCTAAAGTGGCCGAGTGCTAAGTACGCTGGAGAAGCTGAAGTGTGTCCCCTACGTTTGGCATGTGGGAAGCAAAACGATGAAGAAGATGATGTGCATAGGGAGGCAAAAAACACGCTGTACACTACGGATAAGCAAATATTGACTCCGTATTTGCTTACGAGGCAGCAGTTATTGCGCGGTTTTTGCTAGCTCACTTGCTCGTACCGAAGACGGCCGCTGCAAATTGAAATGATTGAGGGCTAGGCAGTGCGAGAAAACCAAACGGAGAATCGGGAAGCGGTCGAGCCTACGGGTGGTATCCACCGTAATGGATACTGGCTGGCTGAGGGTGAAGGTTATGCTCGTCGGTGAAAGACTATCGGAATGCTACTACCGCGAAGGAATGTTTTCGTGAGCTCCGTCAATGATCGGCGCAGAAGGTTCAAGAATGTTCCCCGTCCGATGACGTACGATCGACGCAAAACGATCGACGTTTTTGTTTGTGATCGATAGTGAAAATGAAGATTACGCATGAAATATTTGGGTACACCGTAATGGTACGGCGCTTAACTGACATGGATTGGCCTCGAGGCTAATCGATTTGGAAGTGGTGCAACCTGTTCCGTGGCTTTGGTTGCCTATTGTGCTGAGTCATTACACACTTCGTATGGTTCACTGTTATCGAAGACAGGCGTTACAAATGCTTCGCGGTTTTGGCCTGCTGCAACAATCCAATCATGGTGGACGCAGCTACACCATCACTCCATCTTAATTTGGGCCTATCACGTTGTCCATGTGAACAGTCTGACACGGATGTTACGGGCTGGGTGTTCCGGTGCCATTCTCATGACATGACCAGCCCACCGTAGTCTGGCGAGTATAATACGCCGCTCGATGGTAAGGTCACCGTATTGTAGCGTCTCCTTCATTGTCGTTTCACATAACGGGCCAAAAGGCTCGATAACCTTCAACCCGAGGTTCATTGCGCCTGCTCGATCCTTTGGTAAGCTTCTGCTACATAGGAGAGCCTCAAATCAATCAGCGTTTGCCATGACCTTGATTGATTTATAGAAAATGATCTCCAAAGTTTCCACTTCCGTGGTTCGGATGGTCCTCTTTGAAGCCATTTTGAAGAGAAGACCACCTCCTTGGCGGAGGACCTGTGATGTGATATTAGTCATTGTCATTCTTACAAGCCTGATAAGCTTGGCCGAGATTGCAAATGTGCCTACGCTAAGTAGGATCACGTTTTTCCTTTAATAACATGAAAGCTAATGGATACTGGCTGGCTGAGGGCGAAGGTTATGCTCGTCGGTGAAAGACTATCGGAATGCTACTACCGCGAAGGAATGTTTTCGTGAGCTCCGTCAATGATCGGCGCAGAAGGTTCAAGAATGTTCCCCGTCCGATGACGTACGATCGACGCAAAACGATCGACGTTTTTGTTTGTGATCGATAGTGAAAATGAAGATTACGCATGAAATATTTGGGTACACCGTAATGGTACGGCGCTTAACTGACATGGATTGGCCTCGAGGCTAATCGATTTGGAAGTGGTGCAACCTGTTCCGTGGCTTTGGTTGCCTATTGTGCTGAGTCATTACACACTTCGTATGGTTCACTGTTATCGAAGACAGGCGTTACAAATGCTTCGCGGTTTTGGCCTGCTGCAACAATCCAATCATGGTGGACGCAGCTACACCATCACTCCATCTTAATTTGGGCCTATCACGTTGTCCATGTGAACAGTCTGACACGGATGTTACGGGCTGGGTGTTCCGGTGCCATTCTCATGACATGACCAGCCCACCGTAGTCTGGCGAGTATAATACGCCGCTCGATGGTAAGGTCACCGTATTGTAGCGTCTCCTTCATTGTCGTTTCACATAACGGGCCAAAAGGCTCGATAACCTTCAACCCGAGGTTCATTGCGCCTGCTCGATCCTTTGGTAAGCTTCTGCTACATAGGAGAGCCTCAAATCAATCAGCGTTTGCCATGACCTTGATGGACTTATAGAAGATGATCTCCAAAGTTTCCACTTTGGATCTCCTTGGCGCAGAACCTGTGATGTGATGTTAGTCATTGTCATTCTTACAAGCCTGATAAGCTTGGCCGAGATTGCAAATGTGCCTACGCTAAGTAGGCACATTTTTCCTTTAATAAAATGAATCCTCGAGTGACACACGCGCTTCGCTGTCTAGCCATCCATCCTCGATATCGCTCACCGTCTAGTGCCGTCGTCTGCCTATCCTGACGGATTCATCAACGGCATCATTCCATCTCAGTTTGGACCTACCACACCACCGCTGTCCACCGGGTCGTCCGGAGTCATTCTCATTACAAGACCAGCCCACCGGAGCCTTGCGTGTCTAATTCGCTAAACGATGGTGAGGTCACCGTACAACTCATAGAGCTCTTCCATTGTCCTTCCACACATACTGGGCTACAAATCCTTCTTAGTCAGTTTTGGACAGTGTCCATGTCTCAGAGGTAGTACTATGTGTGTACTGAGATTATAAAGGTTCGATGCAGCCCCAGCTTCGTCCGTCGCAACATCTATTTGTGAGGTAGTGCGACCGGTTGGCAGACAGCACCCTTGCGCGTAATTCAACGTCTATGTTGCTGTTGCTGGTTTTGAATGACTTCAAAGCTGCGATTATCCATCATTTTGGTTTTCGTCTCGTTAATCTCCAACACGAAGAAGCCTCAAACTAATGTCCAATGTCAGAAATCTTCCCCTTGATGGTAACAAAGGGCCCTGAGACTTTTTACCTTCATGTGAACAACCTCCATGGTATATGATGTTAGTCATTGTCATTCTTACGAGCTTGGTAAGCTTGACCGGGTTTGCAAATGGGCGTACAATAAGGTGGATTACGTTTGTGAAAAGGATTACCATGAATCCTCAAATATTCAACAGGCGCTTCAACAGTTTCGCGGTCTTGGCCTGCTCAATAACAATCCTCGATACCGCTTGCCGCCATCTAGCGCCGTCATCTGCTAATCTATCATTCCGGCCGTTATTGCAGACGTATCAACGCCATTACTAAATCTCAATTACCTACCACGCGTCCTTTTTCCGTGTAGACGGACTAGGTCGTTCGGTGCCATTCTCATTACATGACCAGAGCACCGAAGCCCAGCGTGTCGGATTTGCCTTGTCCTTCCATACATACGGGGCAGCTTCCTTTCCAACGCGGCTAAAAGTAGGAGTCGCGGAGTATTGAGACTATAAAATACTAAAATAGCGTATTTATTACCAAGGATTGGAAGGGAAAACCAAATCATTCAGCTTTCAATCTTTTAAAGATTTCGGTGCAAATTTGTTAGAACAATATGGCAGATTTTTCTACGTCTAGAATTGCTTAAGCTCCGCACGGTTTCACGCCTACTTTATTATATTTTTTACAGCATGCAAGTGTTTCACGTACTACTTTTTACTACTATTTGTACAGTTTTTTTTTACTAGAGTTATTCATTATACTGACCCTTTCTCAATTTTATTACAGTTTTTCATCTATTTTTAATTTAATTAAACTATTGCACAACCAAACCATTAATTAGCAGCGCACAGCTTGTTTTAACGAAAACTCTTCAAAAAATTAGAGAAGAAAAACGTCGAAGCATTAATTAAAATCAAAAAGATTAAACAAAAGTGTAAAATTTCATTTCCTCTCACACACGTGCTCGAACGGTTTCAAACAAATTAACAGAAAAGAAGCAGCAAACATGTTGCACACCTAACATCCGTTGGTTACTGCTGTGCATGAGTATATGTTTTAATTAAAAAAGTGTATAAAAAACACAAACACACACAATCACATTCCACTGCACTAGTACAGTAAAACACCGCTCCTAACTAATCTGTTGTCTTTTTTTTTATTTCTTTCTTTCTTTCCCGGTGAACCGTGTCCTTTTGCAATTCTTCTACCCCAAATTGCATCCAACCCTCTTACCACACCACTCGACACACACACACACACACACACACACACACACATACACACACCCCGACACTCTGTAGGAAAATAGTAGATAAAACCGCTCCAACCATGTCACCATTCGGGTTCAACGATCCGCTGACGGCGATAGCATCCGTAGTCACGGGAGTTGCGATCATACTGTCACTAATCAAATACTACCTCTACCTTACCTGCGGGCACTTTACCTCCTCTGTAAGCATACTACTGGAACTGGCTGGTGAAAGCGTAGATAGGGCGGCCGTGAAAGAAGAAAAAAAAAACGCGATCGCCCCGGTCTCAACCTACTTCCACGCGGCCATTGTTCACTTGAGCGTAATGTGCCGCGTGCATTGTTTTTGTTATTTTATTTTTAAACTTTTGTTTTGATATTGTTCTCCCCCCCTCCCCTTTCCGACATTCTTCCTCCTCCCCTCTTTCACACATTTCTGCAGCGAAAGATGGAAGGTAAGACGGTGATCATTACCGGCGCAAACTCGGGCATTGGCAAGGAAACTGCCCGTGATTTGGCAAAACGAGGCGCCCGCATCATTATGGCCTGCCGGAATATGACTACGGCGAAGGAGGCACAAGGTACGAATTGATTCAACTTAAAGGTGTTATGTAGCGTTACTAACATCCGTAGTATATAGCCATTCTGGTGTATGGTGTGGTGTAAATGGTGTATGGAAATTCTCTGGTGGCTAGAAGTTAATGGAAGAGCTGGCTCACTTACTTACACTAGCAGCACTCATTTAGTGTGTATATATGTTAATGGGCAACGTTTAGATAAGCCTCCAAAATTGAAGCACATCGTGAAGAAACTCGCCCCTTGTTATTAATCGTAGGTACTAAGGTACTAAGGAAAGTTCTCAAACGCGTCGTTTGCTCCGTACCGGTCTCAAGCGATCAACGTGTACATATCCAATAGCAACGGTTTGCAAACGGCATCAAAGATTGTGGTCTCTCTCCGTAAAGCTTTTGTACAAAGTCTATCCACTTCCGCTGCACGTGCATGTCCGGACAAACTGTATAGAGGCAGTCAAACAAACAAACAAACCAAACCAAAAGCCACACACCGAACCAGCGATGAAACTCGACTATTTTTCCTCCGCAGATGAGATAGTGAAGGAAACAGGCAACCAGAACGTAACCGTGCTGAAGCTAGACCTCAGCTCCCAAAGCTCGGTGCGCGAGTTTGCGTCGGAAGTGCTGCGTACCGAGCGCAAGCTGGACGTGCTGATCCACAATGCCGGGTTTGCCGAAACGTTCCGCAAATCGCAGTCCGTCGACGGTATCGAGTTTACGATGGCCACCAACCACTACGGACCGTTC